>JARVZY010003133.1:0-31800 GCA_030686995.1 Artemisia argyi | reverse complement strand
TTTAACAAGGTTTGCATGTGGCTAATTGTTTCACTTTATCTTTATTAGTTGTTGTTTTTCTTTGATTACTTGTTTTATTGTTAATTGTTTGACATGTTGTAAGCAATAAAAAGGTAATTTTTCATTAAGAAAATAATACGGACTAATAATGGTGAAACCCTAAGTGATAAAGATTGAATCTTGCGGAGTCTTAGATGCCAACAACGGTTCGCTTCGCACGGTAATTCGTTCCAAGGCGAGATTAGCAAGATTCATACTTTATTACATGTTTTGAGATTGAATCCATAAACTTTTGCTTGATTGATGTTTTGTACA
Organism: Artemisia argyi; assembly: GCA_030686995.1. Classification (NCBI taxonomy): domain Eukaryota; kingdom Viridiplantae; phylum Streptophyta; class Magnoliopsida; order Asterales; family Asteraceae; genus Artemisia; species Artemisia argyi. The sequence continues at coordinate 31,485 of JARVZY010003133.1, read as the reverse complement.
AACATGCTTTTAAAATTAAATATTTTAAGACTTGATTCATAACCCTGATATGAAGGCTTAGCAAAGAGCCTTAGAGTCTGCCTTGGTTATCACAATCTTGAATATGTCTTAAACGAATTACTTTTAAAATCATGATTGTAGAAAGTCATCTTAGGGTTTTTAAGCCTCAAGTAAAACTTTGTGTATTAATTTCACGAATTGGCAATAAAAAGGTTTTGAAAACTTATGCTATAAAGATGAGTGCATGCATCTTTATACATATTTTGATTCACATATCAAAATTGAATACCTGTAAAATTTAAGTTACATGCCATCTATCTATAAGGAACACTTGGAATTTTAATTTAGTAAACGTGAGACCTAGGCTAAATTATTATAACAAGGTAAAATTCTTTTAGCGCGTGAGACCATAATTGTAATTTTACAGTTTTTAAGGTAGACGACTTAATTAAGTTGTGCGTGAGACCTAGAACTTAAGGCATGAGATGGGATGAAACATGCTTACAAGGCAAATTGATGAATCAATTTGATGTAAATCCCATAATGATCAAGGAATTGGAAACTTGTTTGCCAATTATTGCTCGACAGATTACCATCTTTTGTACTTTCACCACTAGCAGATCAACTGATGTGGTGGAACTATGTAAAGTTGGATCCTAGATTTTCAAGAAAATTTTGGTGGTTATATGAATATAGCCTATGGGTATTTTATTTTCTTGAAAATATTTATTATCGAAAATACTAATGTTTGAACTTTTATCTGTAGATATGGCTCAACCCGATAACCCAACTGTGATTTCTGCTTTCAAGAGTCATCTTGAGAGAGAAAAATTGACTGGAAAGAATTTCAATGATTGGCACCGTTCGCTCAGAATTGTCTTGAGGGCGGCCGGTAAGCTCAATTTCTTGACCGAAGAATGTCCAGCTGAGCCTGCTGCTGATGCAACAGAAGCAGTTAAGGCTGAGTGGAGGGAGAAACAGGCTATGTTTAATGAGGTTGCTTGTTTAATGCTCACTAGCATGAGTGCTCAGTTACAAAAGAAGTTTGAGTACTTTTTCCCAAAAGATATGCTTGAAGTACTTCAGCAATCTTATCAGAAACCTCCCGCAGTTGAATTGTATGATGAACTTGACAAGCTACACAACTGCAAGCATGGTGATGGTAAACCAGTTGAAGATTATGTGACTGAGATGAAGGAATCTTTTGATCAGCTTCACAGAATTGGATTTGGTTACCCCGAAAATGTGCAAGTGCACTTGATCAACAGGGCCCTTAACAAGGACTTTGCTGGTTTTATGCAGAATTTCAACATGCACTGCTCGGGGAAGACAATCTCAGAACTACTCGCATTGCTTGTTGATTATGAGAAAAGTCTACCAGCCAAGGTCAAGGCTCCTACCCCGCAAGTGTTGGCAATTCATGAGGGGAGAATCCAGAAGAAATCGCATGTGAACAAAGATAAGGGGAAAGGTGATAAAGGCAAGCAGGTCATGGCCTATCAACCACAACCCAAGATGAAGCAACATCAGCCTAAACAGAACAAGGTGAATCTGCCAAACAAGAAGGATCAGGCTTGTCACCATTGTCATGAAAAGAGCCATTGAAAGCGCAATTGTCCTCTCTACATTCGTTACTTGCGACTTAAGAAGCAGGGGAAAGAAGCTGGTAACCCCAGTTCATCAGATGCGTTCTTTATGATTGAATTATTCACTCTTACTCCTAAATTGAATTCATGGGTATATGATACGGGATATGGCATTCATATTTGCAATACCTTGCAGGGGTTTAGAGTTGAGAGAAAGCTGGCCTATGGACAGCAATTCCTGCACGTGGGTAACGGAGCACATGCAGCAGTTGAAGCTATATGAGTTTTTAATTTAGTGTTGCCTTCGGGCTTAGTACTATCTTTAAATAATTGTCATTATGCACCGTCAATTGTTAGAGGTGTAATTTCATTTTCATGTTTGTTGAACCTTGGTTTTCATCACACTATTTCTAGCAATGGAATTTCAGTTTCTTTAAATGGTGTTTTTTATTTTAATGCTATTGCTGTGAATGGTGTATTTGAAATTGATATGAATGATAATGATAATGCTTTTGTTAAAAATAATTCAATGTATAGCATCAATAATAAGAGAATCAAGAAAGGTCTGGATTCGTCTTATCTTTGGCATTGTCGACTTGCTCACATTGGCAAAGATCGCATGAAAAAGCTGCAACATGATGGGCTTTTAGAAAAGATCAATGATGAATCATTTGATAAGTGCGAATCTTGCATTGCTGGGAAGATGACAAAGAAACCCTTTAAAAATAGGATTGAAAGGGCTAATGATCTACATGGTCTTATTCACACAGATGTGTGTGGACCACTTAGACATGTGTCAAGGAGAGGTGCTAGCTACTTCTTAACGTTTACGGATGATTACAGCCGTTATGGTTATGTTTATTTACTTAAACATAAACATGAGGTGTTTGAAATATTCAAAGTGTTTAAAGCATAAGTAGAGTTGCAACTTGGAAAGAAGATTAAAGCTCTTAGATCCGATAGAGGTAGTGAATACCTGAGTCAGGAGTTCATAGATTACTTAGCAAAGGAGGGAATTGTCCAGCACCTTACTTCTTTATATACTCCACAACAAAATGGTGTATCTGAGAGAAGGAATCGTACATTGCAAGATATGATACGAACTATGTTTAATCTAACAACTCTTCCTTACTCGTTTTGGGATTATGCCTTGGAATCTGCGGTTCGCATACTTAATATGTTTCCAACAAAGAAGGTAGATAAGAAATCATATGAGTTATGGACTGGAAAAGTTCCTAACTTGTCTTATCCTAAGGTCTGGGGTTGTGAGGCGTATGTTAAACGTGACTCAGCAGACAAACTCCAACAAAGATCTGTGAAGTGCATCTTCGTAGGATACCCTAAGGAAACTATGGGTTACTACTTTTATTACCCAACTGAAAACAAAGTTTTTGTTGCAAGGTATGGAGACTTCTTGGAAAAGGAGCTCATATCTCAAGAATTCAGTGGGAAAGTATATGATCTGGAAGACGATCATGAAGATGTAGAACCTTCTGAAAACACTAGCCAACTTCCTGTGGAACCTGAAAGTTTAGGTCCTCCACCTGAAGTTGAAGTGGTTTCCGTTCGTAGGTCATCTAGACCTGTGAAGGCTCCTACACGTCTATGTCTTAACATGGAGTGTGATGACAACTTGTTAGGGGATCTTGATGAACCTACAAGTTATAAAGCTGCCATGAATAGTCCTGAAAAGGAAAAATGGCAGGGAGCTATGAATGGGGAAATGCAATCCATGAAAGACAGTGAAGTCTGGGAAGAAGTAGACCTACCTCCGGGTGCCAAGTTAGTTGGGAGTAAATGGCTCTACAAGAAAAAGACTGATATGGATGGCATTGTACACACCTATAAGGCCCGTTTGGTAGCTAAAGGCTATACTCAAACTTTTGGAGTTGACTATGAGGAGACCTTTTCTCCTGTTGCTGACATTAGGGCTATTAGGATTCTTATAGCCATAGCCGCTTACTATGACTATGAGATTTGGCAAATGGATGTCAAAACCGCCTTCTTAAATGGTCGCCTAGATGAAGACATCTATATGGCGCAACCTGAGGGGTTTGTGAATCCAGAATTTCCAAATCGTGTATGCAAGCTTAAAAGATCCATTTATGGATTGAAGCAAGCATCACGAAAATGGAATAAGAGATTTGATAGTGAGATTAAAAAGTATGGATTCACTCAAAATCTTGATGAACCATGTGTATATCACAAAGCTAGTGGGAGTAATGTGATTTTCCTTATTTTATATGCTGATGACATATTGATCATGGGAAACGACATTCCAAGTTTGCAAAAGGTTAAGGCATTTCTTGGAAGTTGTTTTTCTATGAAAGATTTAGGGGAAGGTGCATTTATTCTGGGAATCAAGATATATAGAGATAGATCTCACCGATTAATTGGATTAAGCCAAAGTGCTTACATTGATAAAATATTGAAGAGATTCAATATGCAAAATTTCAAGAATGGATATTTGCCGATGCAAGAGCAACATGGCTTGAGCGAAAAAGTTTGTGCTTCAACACCTGAAGAGGTGCAACGCATGAAAAGAGTCCCTTATGCTTCGGCTGTGGGATCTATTATGTATGCGGTGAAAAGAACAAGGCCCGATGTGGCGTTTGCTCAGAACTTAACCAGTCGATATCAGCAGAATCCAGGTGAAAAACACTGGACTACTGTTAAGAATATTCTTAAGTACCTTAGGGCTACTAAAGAGATGTTCTTAGTTTATGGGGGTACTCCATCTGCAGAACTTGATGTTACAGGTTACTGCGATGCTTCTTGGAAAGGTGATAAAGATGATACGAAGTCTCAGATGGGATATGTCTTTGTCATTAATGGAGGAGCTGTGGATTGGAGGAGCAGAAAGCAGAGTGTACTAGCGATGTCTGCTTCAGAAGCTGGAATGGAAGCTGTTTGGATTAGGAAGTTTGTTTCAGGGCTTGGGGTTATGCCTTCGATTCAACGACCTATAAAAATGTATTGTGACAACTTAGCTGCAATTACATTTGCCAATGAACCTGGAATCACGAAAGGCACCAGACACTTCCCGATTAAGCATCACTATGTTTGAGAAAAAGTCGAAATAGGTGAAATCGAAATGCTCAAAGTTCACACAGATGAAAACTTAGCATATCAATTTACGAAGCCTTTACCTGGCACCAAACTTTACAAGCATGCTGAAGGAATAGGACTTAAATTAGCTGAAAGTTTCATGCTATTTGTGATTAGTATTTGGATAAGGGATGTAATGTACAATTATTATTTTAATAAAATAAAGTATTGTTTATGATTATTCATTCATTGTCTTAATAATATATCTTATATTTGCATGTTTAAGATCCATGAATAAGTTATTATTCTAAATTGTCCGTTGTCAATTAATGGTATGGGAATATCATTAAATTAAGACAATTTTGAGTATTGGTTAAGGAAATACTTGAAAGTATATTGATGCGTAGTTATACCAATTTCACATGATATTCAATGAATTGATTATTGGACTTATCCCAACAATATGATTTAATATTTAATGTGAGAATCATATTTAAAGTTATCCTCAGACTTGAGATACCAGATAAGTATCATGGATGTAGTGCATTTTTGTGAAACAATCTACCGCTTACCGTAATTGGAAGTTATAAGGGTTGTTTTCAGAAGTGTTGCAAAGTTCATGGGTTATTCTTGTAGTCAAGAGAGAATTTGTTCCTTCTGATTTGTTCAGAAGTATAATACTGCTCGGCCCCTCGTAGGGTTGACAAAATATTTGCGTGGCCACGCCCAAAGTCTATCTGGAATACGTTCAGATGTTCTGGTAATTTTGTTCAATCATAAAGTAATGAGGAACAGAATATTAATAAAGAATCTCACATCTTTATTAAATGTAGTATTAGAAACAAAAGGATAATTATAATGATGAATCATTAAAGTTTTTCCAGGAAACCTAGCTCGGGTCGAACTGGGGGCATTGGAATGTTGCAAGACGCCAACCAATGTCATTTTACTATTAATAGATATACGAGTGGGAGCTGTTAAAAGTTAAGTATAAATATCAATAAGTAAATAACTAGTATCGAACCCGAGACCTCGGGATTGCACACATTACAAACAAGAATAAAGTATATTAAATATATATTTGATATATGTATCGTGTATATATATTTATGTAAACACTTGAGGGACTTAATGATCGTTAAATATTAAATGTAAGTACTAACTATCATTAGTAACGAAAGAAAAGGACTAGAATGTAATTTGAAAAGCAAGAAGGATCCGGAACACCCTTGTGGGTGCATGGCCGGTCGATCCAAGGCCCAAGGGTGTCGACCCATGCCTTGCTTGCTCCCCAAGATTACTATAGTATAAATACAAGGCCTAGGGTAAAGCTTTCACATCTTTTGTGTACACACACAAAACCCTAAAAGCTTTTCTCCCTTCTTTTCTTTCTTGGCCGATCGGCACAACAACCCTCAAAGGGTTTTGGGTCGATTTTGGTTTTACAAAATCAAGTGTTTTTGTTTACTTGCATAAACCTTTATTCATTGGTAGTTTGTGTGTACAAGAACGAGGTAATTACTCATTATATTAATTATCAAGAGATCGATAAACAAAACGGTAAGGGGTTTATCATTGATCTAATTTACACAAGATTCAAGGTTTATTGAAGTGCATCGGGTACGTTACTATTTACATTTTAGTTAATCTTTATACTTGTTATACTTGATCCTAGCTTCCGCATATTGTGTTATTTGATTGTCAAACTCTAACAGTGTATACCCGTGATTTTTCCAAACCCTTTCACTGGTCACCCCCAAAATGTATATCTATTGACGTTTGATCATGCAAACAGCTGCAATGTTAGTTGTGTGCATAATTTTTGTAATGGTGTACAAATCAATTTTCATTTGAAAATAAGTGAAAAACCAAAACAGCACTATATTTTGTTTTTGGCCCTTCCATATACCACAATAACAAAACTACAAAAGGCAAAAGAAGGATGATAAGAATGTAAAACTAAAAGATTTTACCATGTACTGATAGAAAGCAAGAAAAAGTAGAAGTACAAAATGTGTTACACATTTTGCTATGTGTATTTTTGGTTGCATGTTGTACTGTCAACAATCTATGGTCATAATGCAAACATGTTTGCACCATCCTATCCACTCACACAATACAATTAAACTCAATAGCCTATGGTCATCACACTCAGTTACAACATTCACAGTGGTTCTAGATCCTCTTGGCATTTAAACTCAAACTAGAGTTTTAGCAATCTAATGGAACAAGTAGTGAACAACAAACAGATCATACTCAAGGACTACGTTAATGGATTTCCTAAGGAGTCCGACATGTTCCTCAATACATCCGAAACCATAAAACTTAAGCTAGCAGAAGGTTCTAATGGTATCCTTGTTAAGAATCTTTATCTGTCATGTGATCCATACATGCGTCAACGAATGAAGAAAACTCAAGGGGAGTACTTTGAATCCTTTACTCCTGGTTCGGTACGTAATTAACTTGTCATTTCCTAGGTATTTTTATGTGTTCTATAGTTGCTTTTTTCCATTTTCATTTCAAGGCAAAATAGTTTGTTATAAAAGGATGTAAATTTAGGATTGCTTTTTAGGCTAAGCAACTTGAAAATAAGAAGTTGGAAAATAGTATAGTTTTTGGACTTCCTATTATGCTTGCAAAAAAAGGCCATTATATAATTAAAAAAATAAAATAAAATAAAATAAAATAAAAAAATAAATAATAAGTTAGAATTTGATGCTTTTGCACATAAGCTTGATAAGGACCCCTCAAGTGGGCTATCCGGTCTGGGCTAAACGATCCTAACATAGAACGTAAGCTTGATAAGGACCCCTCAAGTGGGCTATCCGGTCTGGCGGCCTGGGCTAAACGATCCTAACATAGCCCGATAGCCGAGTGTTAGCGCGCCCAGTTATAATTCCGAAACAGTCTTGTTGCAGCTACCATTATTCAAAACTGAATATTTAACCTTAAGCTAATAGAACAAATATAACCCTTTATTAATTTGTGATAACCAGATTCAGTACAACTAAACTAAGCATTAGAAAATGTTGTTCTGCTTCTTGAAAACACAATGCCAAACACACCCTAGATCATTAGGCCTTTCTAGTTGTAACATATTTTTAAAATCTTTGTCCAATTGTCACATTGAATATATGGATTGACCCGGTTAGTCTTTGGCACATGTTATCACATGACATTACTATATTTAGAATCAACAGGGACCAAAAGTCAATTGGCTACAGTACATACTATAGTGGATGACAAATAACTGAATATTATTAAAACAAATTTAGCCATTAACATATACTAGAAAGACAGTGGCATAATTAGGTGCATGATATATTATATTGTTCAGACAGGAACTACCAATAGTCAACAAAAAATTGCAAAAACTGGATTTTAAACCTCATGTAAATATGTAAATATGTAATTATGTTGGTAAAAAAAAGTTATATCATGTAATGTTACTGATTAATTTTCCGCCTTCTTGTCTTGTATTTAAAGTTACTATTGTAGCGTGTGTTCTAATGTACGAGTTGCCATCTTGCAGCCTATATCAGGATTGGGGGTAGCTAAAGTTCTTGATTCCAGGCATTCGGACTTTAATATAGGTGACCTAGTTTGGGGAGGGACGGGATGGGAGGAATACAGCGTTATCAATGCACCCGAGACTCTATTTAAGATTCAACATATTGACGTCCCTCTTTCATATTATACCGGAATTCTTGGTATGTTCTTTTGCTTATTGTGGTTTAGGTCATGTTGTATTCTTGTAAAATAAATCCATAAGGAGCTTTAAATAGCAGGTAAATTTCAAATTGGCCCTATAGATGTATGTAAATATGTTTATATGTGTATGTAAGTTATTATCATATACACATAACATAAATGGTAGGGTCCAAGATGATGGGAAACCATAAATTTGTGAAACAATGAAGAGGATAGCAAATTATGGTATCTCACACAATAAATATTGTCTCTGAGAGCCTTGTACACATTATTGTAGAGTATATTAAACGATCAAACCGTATTTATGCGTTTGAGTAGTTGTATTGTCCAACAAGCTAATTTTCATGACATGTACGAGTATATAGACATGGGTGACCCTTGGCAGTTCGTATCCAGGAATATGATTTGCAGCCAAAAAAAAAAAAAAAAAAAAAAGTATAGTGAAACATGTCAAATGGTTGAAAAGAACCTAAAATTGTGCTTCAAATCCATAAGATCTCCATTACTACCAATTCAACTGACATGATTTTAGTATATCATATATGAAACTCATAAATAAATATTTATATATAAGTTTGTAGACAGAAAGGGTGAGCTCAACCAAGACAGACCCATCTCGACATTTACAAAATGAACCGCTTTGACCCGTTAGCAGACATGCCTTGTTTTCCCTATACCTTATCCTAATCTTTCTTTGATTGTATGTAGGTATGCCTGGTATGACAGCTTATGCTGGCTTCTATGAAATTTGTGCTCCAAGAAAAGGAGAATTTGTTTTTGTTTCAGCAGCTTCAGGTGCGGTTGGTCAGCTTGTTGGGCAGTTTGCTAAGTTGTCAGGATGCTATGTTGTTGGGAGTGCCGGTACAAAAGAAAAGGTTGGTGTGTCAAAAATATATAGCATAGTTTCTACATATATTGATTAATAGGTGTAATCTTGCACATTTGAATTAATTCATTACCAAATACCGATTGTCCGTGTTTTATGTCCCTAATGTTTATTTTAGTTACTACTCAAGGTTGATCTTTTAAAGAATAAGTTTGGATTCGATGAGGCTTTTAACTACAAGGAAGAGCAAGATCTTGATGCAGCTCTCAAGAGGTTAGTCTCAACCACGGTAAATGGAACCGTTAGTCACACTAGCTTTTATTAGGTGCTCTTTTGATCAATTTACAAATTGGTCATTTCATGTTGTGTTTATACAAATCAAATCAAAAGAAATAATTCAAAGGAGAACTGGTCATGAGTTGAAAGTCGCACAAGGCTAATCTTATCATCTTAATACGTACATATGTAACATTCTAGATCATTTTTTCTATTCTATTTAGAGGTTATTACTGTGATGTTATCGCATTTTTGGTAATGATTTACGCAATATTTATGTTAGGTACTTTCCCAATGGCATTGATATTTACTTTGACAACGTTGGTGGGGAGATGTTGGATGCGGTACTGTTGAACATAAGACTAAATGGAAGAATTTCAGTTTGCGGGATGATCTCACAGTACAACTTAGAGCAATGGGAGGGACTGCATAACTTGTTTACCCTTGTAACCAAACGTGTGCGCATGGAAGGGTTCATTGTAGTTGATTACTATCACATGTACCCAAAGTATCTAGAAATGATTATACCACTCATAAAACAAGGGACAATACATTACATAGAAGACATTGCAGATGGGCTAGAGAGTGCTCCCGCGGCTTTGGTTGGCCTCTTTTCTGGCAAAAATGTCGGGAAGCAAGTGGTCATCGTGGCCCGCGAATAATCTATATGTATGTTTAGGCTACATGTAATTTTGTAAAAATTCAATGCTTACAAAACAAGTGTATTAAGTATGAAGGATGAACTATGAATATGTGTTATATCATGGTAGTATGGTACTACTGTTTTGATTTGGTCAAAGAGAGTTGGTTGAAAGTAATAAGTGTGTGCAACTAGTTAATAAAATATAAACGCTTACACAAATGGGTCTTTTTTTTTTCTTTTTTTTTTCAGGTTATTTAAGGAGAGCAAAACGTTTATTTACATATACGCGTATACGCCGTATAACCAGAGTATTTCCGATCCCGTGGACGTTTTTACTTTTTTTACTATAAATATGTAAGATTATGTGTAATGATGGGTGATAGATCACCGGTGTGTAATGTACTTAACGATAATCTATAAAAAAAAATTGAAGGCTAACACAATCAAAACACAAGATTACTAACCAAGAATGGTAACTCGAAGTGAAATGATAATGGGGTTTGTTATTAATTAATGTGGGTTGTTACAAAGACTTTAAAGAGAGCAAATCATTCAAAAATTGATTACAAAGTGAAAAAATGAAAGTTTTTAAAAAATATAAAATGGTAGGAAAAAAGGTTGTAAGGTTGTGTGGACTTTCGAACTTGTCACTTGCCATGCACGTGAACCGTGTTTTTGGCATATAATACAATGATGACATCATCACATGCCAACCCCATTACACCCCTCTTATCCCCAACCACGCACGGTCCCCAGTTTTTAGCATTAGTTTGGTGGTGCAAACCAATAAATCGTTTTGTACTCTTTTTTCTTTACTTTTTTGTGCTTATGGGATATGTTTGTATAAAATGTGTTATTTTTATGTGTTTTGTTTTGTCACATGACACGCAGAAGCAAATTTAAATAAACTCTAATCCAAGGGAATAAACGTGGCGCACCTCAAAGTAATAAAAACATAACAAGAGAATAACTATTAAAGCATGTTTTTATTAACGATTCCGGAATTAAAAGATATCAATTATAATAATAAGAGCTCTATATTTATTAGGATGTAAAACGTGTGCCACAAGCAACCTAAATAAAATAAAGAAACTAATTAAAACATTCCTGAACAATAATACTCCAAATAAAAGAACATTCTAGAATCGTCGAGGGACGGGGTTCACGTAAACAAGCTAAGAAAATACTCCAAAATACTCAGTAGTGTATACAACGTAGTCGAGACGTAGGCTTTACGTCGTTGTGAAAATCATCTACGTTTCTTATACGGCTCCACGAATCTTGTCCCATCATTCACCCTCACTTGGAAAGAACTCGCCCTCGAGTTCTCACTATCAAGGGATTCGTCTACCTCAAATATCTTCTCATGACAAACTTTATCTTTGGTAGATTTGCGCTTCACATTAACTCGAGAACTTTCATCTTTTTTAACACGTTTAGCACACTCCCAATGATCAACCCGTGACCCCAAATATCGGGTTATGTACTCCTTATCAGTTGTAACACCCCCATTTTTAAGTTTGTCGCAGCGGAAAAGTAATTTGGGTGTTACGGTGAGGATCGAAGTTTTAACCACATAAAACGGTTTAAAAGAAACGTTTTGAAAGTTATTTGTCATTTAAATAATAATTTTGATAAAAGATGAACCATTTGATTTAAAATCTTATGAAAAGATATAAAGACTTGTAAAAATGACAAATTTGATTTTTACACCATTTTAATTTATCAGAGTAATAAATGCCCACTCCGTGTCTTGTCCTGCTCCGTTAAATTACCTGAGATACACATGCTTAAAAGTGTCAACACAAAGGTTGGTGAGTTCATAGAGTTTTAGGAAAAACCCTTTATTTTGTTAGATTTCATGAAAATTTGGTATTAATAAAATACAAACAGTAATGAAACAAGTATCAAGTATATTCACAAATAAATCATATAAATATTCAATAAAGAATCAATAATCTTAACATGAGCTGGAAACTCATGATACTAAATCAATCAAATATACAATTCACGTATGGTCAAACCTATACAGCTGTATCTAAATGTCACAACTCGTAAATTTTGGTCTTTTCCCGAACTTTCAACATTTACTATTCATCGGTTACTATTCATCGATCACTATTCATCTTTTTCGAAGTCAGTTTAATATTCTGAGAAGCATTTTAAAATTTTACTATTCATAAAACACTATTCACCTCCGGAGAAAATTTGTCATTTATACGTGAGTTGCGTCATTTCTGTACACGTACGATTTTCAACCTAATAAACGTTATCTTATGAGCTATTATTTTGAATAATTGATCCGACAATCCCAACTATAGTCCTAACACATTTTTATACTCATAATAATAATATAAAAATTATATTATTAATTTACCCGGTGTTTTGAAATCAATTACTATATTTCACGGTCGGAGCTTATTACTCCGTCGATTTGCGTTATTTCAACCCGATAATTATTTTAATACCCGATTCTCATCAGGAATATAATTTCATGATTTTTACAACTTCGTCATATTTTATTTCAACTCGTTATGATTTATTTTGAGTTAACTCGGTACCCGATAACACCTAATACACCTCAATTCCTATTTAAACCTTACAATTATTAGACAACTTCATTTATTAGCACCCAAATTTCTTCCTACCCTCCCTTGATTCACGCCCATATGTCCCTCCCTAGGTCCAAATTAGACTTGTTGACTTGACTACCATTAAAACTATCTAGATATTTCTTCCAAGTATCTCATTTAAATATACAAGAAACTAGCAAAAAGTTTTCATTCTCTCTTTTTCTTCTCTCTATACACGGCTCAAGACCAAACTCACCAAGATCCATTTATTTTTCCAAAATCAAATCCAAATCAAGTTTAATTAGTGATTATTGTTGGGGTTTTGTGGTAAAAGCCCTAGGTTATTAATCAATTTCTCATCAAATCACCTCAAATATTCAAGTAAGCTTCAAGAACACTTTTGATCTTTTCATACTTTCATTTTTCTAGTTTCATGATGTTTATTCAAGATCTACATGCATATGTTAGTATATACCACTCATTTATATATATATATATATATATATATATATATATATATATATATATAACTTTTGAGCACTAGTAATGGATTATAGTTAGATCCACTTGATTTATGATGTTTAGGAACCCATGACACCCTAAGAAGGTGTATGGTAAGATTAGACTAGATTTGTGGTGATTGAAAGTGGTTTGGTTGAAGTTGGAACTAGATTGGAACACTAGAAATGGTTTTTGAAACAATATATATACCTACTGTCCATATTTTTAAAACGTGGGAAAATCAGTAGATGATGGGTAATTTTTGACCAAAGATTTAGAAAATACTTTCAAAAACGAAGCCGTGGGCGAAAGAACGGATTAAAACGAGTTAATAACGAAGGAGATATGATTTTCCGAATTTAACGACGAAAACTAGTTTTCTGAAAAACTGCTTGCTGATGAACAGTTGTCACGGGCTGTTTTGGGCATAAAACTTGATCTAGCCGTCCCGACTTATCAAAAATATGTTAGTATGTTGTCCCACGATTCCGGGAATGTAAATAACATAGAAAAGGAGCTTAAAACGACCAAGATATACACTTTTGAAACTAGGCGAACTATATATATATTTGACAACTTCTAATAGCACATATTCTCTTAAGTTATGGAAACACTATAAATCAACGCCAACGCTTATTTTCAAACTACGAGTGGTATAGGCTTCATGTGCATGTACATTCATCGCATCCCCTCATAATTTAAGTAGATCGTATCATTCGTTCATTATAGGTCGCGGTTAGAGATCGAACCTCATTTCTGTGTAACCACTTTTGTCTTCGTAACTATCGTACCAGGTGAGTCATAGCCCCACTTTTACTCTTTAGTACTTGTTTTAAACTCTTTGGGGGAGATACATGCTTAAACTGTTTACTCTTAATTGAACTTAAATTACTACTTGACCTTATAACTTGTTTTGAACTTTTGAACTTGACTTGACTTTTGAACTTGACTTGAACTTTTGAACTTAATGTATTGTACGTGCTATGACCTAAAGTCTCGCCATTTTTGGTGGAGCGTTCTTGACCTAAAGTCTCGCCTTATTGGTGGAGCGTGCGAAGTCTCCTTTGTTCGGAGCAACACTATAAAGTCTCTCCTGTTCAGAGCATCCTTAATAATTCTCGCCATGGTGGAGTGACTACTAATTCTTCGCCAAGTCGGCGGAGTGACTAATAATTTTTTGCCTAGGTGGCGGAGTGACTTCAAGTCTCCCATGTTCGGAGCAACATTATAAAGTCTCCCTTGTTCGGAGCGGCCTTGACTTATTATTGACCACGGGTACTTGACTACTAGACCTAAACTATTTTAGCAGTGGGTTGTGAACACACAGGTTACAAGTCTCTTATGGCGAGACTTGCAACTGAGTGGATTTACGATGCCTTTGCTGTGTGATCATTTTCTATATACTTTACTTGTTAAACAAACTCTATGAACTCACCAACCTCGTGTTGACACTTTAGCATGTATTTTCAGGTTTTAACCTATGGCACGCTACAGGAGGTTTTGGCAGGGCATGGCATGGTCATAGAAGACTCTGATTATTTATATGGGGACCGTTTTAAACTATTTTAAGGGCCTACCTCCGCACTACTTTTAACGATGTAAACTCAACATTCTTGATTAAACAATTTTATTCTAAATGATTAAAGTGAAAACCGTTTTTGAACTTGTGTTGTAATACCGATTGAGTTACACCCCAGCTACACGTACGCTTCCGCTGGACCCGATTTTGGGGGTGTGACACTAAATATATGTTGAATACATACATTCTTTTCCTTTATAGATATTGCACCAAGCCTCATGACACGCAAGACGTTAACAAAGGGGGTGTTCTATCAAATCAATGACAGATTTTGCCCTCTAACAATAGGTGATTTGCCAATTCCTATTTTGTCTCAAATATAGTGTATCACGACTAATACTACTAACCATATGCATAATGGCATTCCGTCAAGTATTAGTGGGATCGGAGGTCAATCCGACACAGGTTTCGAATCTGTTCACTATATTCGCGCTCACATTACAGTGATTAATGGCTCATGATTGAGGGACTATATGGCGATAAGCTAACTTAGGCAATATCAAGGACCTATGGGCTCATTTAGCATAACATCATGAAATCAAGTATCGTATCACAGTAATCAATTTGAAAACAGTATCGTTTGAGTATCAGAAATTTAGTTTGAAAATATTATCGTTTGAGTATCAGAAATTCAGTTTGAAAATATTATCGTTTGAGTATCAGAAATTCAGTTTGAAAATATTATCGTTTGAGTGTCAGAAATTCAGTTTAAGTATTTCGCCAGTAACATATATATATCACATATCATAATAATCGAATTGGAAACATTATCATCAGAGTATTAATATTTCAGTCAAGTAATTCATCAATAAATTATTTATATCAAATATCACAATAATTGAATGGAAAACAATATCTTACGAGTATCAATATTTAATTTAAGTATTTTGTCATGTATTGTATATATCACATTTTAAATCACAATTTATATTATCTTAATATCAATTAGGAAATTGATTTGAATCATGTATTTTATTTCATATACTTATCAAGTTATCAAAGTATATGTAAGCATGTATCTCCCCCAATGAGTTAAAAACAATTATTGGAAATGGGGCTATGACTCACCTGGATTGATTTGGAAATGATGAAAAGTAAGATGGGATGGGATTTATGGAAACGATTATGGAAACGTCTTTGATACGTAACCTGATAAATAAATTTATCAGAGAATATAACCAAATACTATTTGGTAATTACGAACGAATAACGAATAAGATTTATTCGTTATGACAAATAGATGATGTGCATTGAAATTATTATGTCATGCATGATATGTTAAAATACTTTATTTAAAATATCTATCGTAGTTTTACCTTTTTAATCGTAAGTAATAATATTAACTTTTTAGATATCGTTATATATATTAGTAATGTAAAAATATAATATATATATATATATATATATATATATATATATATATATATATATATATATATATATATATATATATATATATACAAAACGTAATAAAATGCATATGACGTGATGGTTGCCGTAAAATAAAAAATAAAATAAGAATGTTAAATAGATTATGTGTAGTCCTTGTCCTTTTTCTAATTTTACACTTTTTATACTAACGGCGTTAGCGTCACACCGTTAGTCCTTTTTATATATATTTTACATTTATAGTCCACTACTTGTCCAAAATTACAATCTAAGCTTGGAAATTAATATGTTATCAATTTTTATCCTATCTTTCTGTTTCTACAGTTTTAGTCCTTTCTTTTCACAGTTTTCACTTTTAGTCCCTATAGGTGTCGTCGCGTTACATTTTTAGTCCAAATTTGCAAAAATGATTATAAAAATTTTATAAAAATTTCCGTAGCTTCTTTAATTAATTTCAAGCTTCTTTCAACTGCTTATTTTATGAAAAGCTTGTTTTTTAAGCTTATGGGCCTTAATTCGAACCAAACAAAAGCCCATTTAAAAAATTTAGAGGCGAGGGCATGAAAATTATTTTGGGCTTGAACTTGGGCTTTCTTTATGATTCTAAAAATATATTTTATGGGTCCAGTGGGCTGTTAAATCGTTAAGTCTTATTGGGCTTTGATTGAGCCCAATCGACAAATAAGATTTTTATTATAAAATTTAGTTTTGAAAAATCCGGTTTATGTCGATCTACTTTGGCTCGATTTGTATGTCAATACGTGATTATTTTTGTAAGTTGTATAAACGAAATTATTAGTTTTCTAGGTGGTCTATTAGTACATAGAAAAATATGGTACGTTTGTTATATGAAATAAAAAATTATACGTTGCTTTTGTAGGGTGTTTGAATCGTTTTTATATTTTGAAAACTTGTAATATTTTCTAAGTGTTTTTGGAAATTTATACGTGGGAAACATGGTTCGAAAATGAATTAATTTATGCATGTAACATGAGAATAAACGTGAAGTGTACGTGCTACGTGACTCCTAGGCCTTCCAAGATAGAGGCTAGTCACGTTTCGTGTACTAAAAATAAATATGTACGTGTATATATATACAAAATGATATACGATTGATATAAATTAAACATGGTGCATGACATAGATTTAACGTATGAATTGGAATAGAAACGAGTAGAGGAGACTTACAAACACCTTAGAGGTGATAAAAAGGTCGAGTGTGATAGAATAGAACACAAGAATATCACGTTTCCAAGTATAACCCAAACGTTATACTTATTATTAAAACCCGATTTCCTTTCCTTGCGTCCAAACTAATATACAATCGACTTCTGAGTTTGTAAGGGTGATATTTAGAACGGATGGAGTATGTGAAAGAGTATGGAAATGATAAGAAGCTAGTGCATGCATGGTATTTATATATATATCAAATAGAATGAATCGTGTGGTTTTGAAATTCACTCAAGAAACATAAGGACGATGCATGTCAGTGAACTAGCTCCTATGTGCATTTTTATATTGTTTTAGAAAGAGTTGTGAGAGCACAATTTGTGGAATTTGTTGGGGTGATTCATGCCAATGTCGACCAACATATATCTATACATACGATTTACAAAATCGTTCATTACTTGTATATACTTGATCATCTTTGACATTTGAGCATAGAATCATATTAGAAACATTATTAGGAGCATTTAGAAACAAACGGGGATTAAAACGGTTAAGAATTGAATAAGTTGTGAATTGGTTGGATCGATTTATGGCTAAACACTTTGCCTTGTAAAAATGTATCAAAACTCAACGTGTGAACGTGAGATTCGACACATTAATAGTTGGCTAGGAGGTTAATGAGGATGTGCAAAAATATACGTAGGTCGTGTGTACGAAATAAAAATAAACAAGTTGATTTGGAGCTTGTCTAGTCGATCTAATAAGAATTAAAACAAAAAAAATGGGCTTGTGGCTTTTGGGCCGATGAATAGTGAATCGAGTGTTTGGGCCGAGTATTAAGGGTCCGGTTTGTTAATTATAATTAGTAAATTAGGTTTAGTGAAATTAATGTTTTGTTAATTTTGTCGAGAACTTGTTTTGTCGTTTGACGAATTTGACAATATCGTAATCGTGACCATTTTAATATACAAAGAAAATTTTAAATTTCCCCGTAAAAATGGTGATTACAATAATGACAAAGATTATTTATTTAATTAACCGAAGTTAATTATACGAATTTTAGCGAGGTTTTACAGTACCCACATGTCATTCTGAATTTCGTCCTGAAATTCAAATTTAATGTGATTACTTGAGTATGGAATTTTCGAACAGAAGTTGTCGGGAGATTTTTATTCCTAAAACTACGGAAACGTGATTCAGTTAGATTTACTTGTACCCAACAAGACAAGGTAACTGAAGTATTTAAGGGTTGTGAATATTGAAAATAGTGGTCATGAATAGTAAAATAATGGCTAGTAATAGTGCCCAACGGTCGGGAATAGTAACCCAACGGTCACATTTTAGCCTATATATACCATTTCAAATTTCCACTCCTTCCATCAACCATTTTCCTCTCATTTTCCACCAAAATGCCGCATCTCATAACCATCTTAGCGATTGTGTACGTCGTCCTTGCCGCTATCTACTTGGCGTACGTTCCGGATGAAGACTTTGGATTCTTGGTCGCGATCTTGATGTTTGTCGTACCCCTGACTATCCATGCTATTACCGTCGACAAGATCTGGGGGTAAAATCTTGAGCTAGGGTTGTTTTGGATTAAGTTCTTGTTATGTTTTTATGTATTTGTAACGAATAAGGAATAAAACTCGTTTTATTTTTAAGAATTTGTCTCATTATTGTTTTTAATATTTGGTTTATATTTATTTTTCAGCATAATTAAAATGATTCATCCTGTGGTAGCTCTTGCTATTGTTTTGTTGGTGGGAGTCTTATTTGTCATAGCGGATCAACCTATTGAAGATTCCTTTGTTTGTATTGTAATAATTGTAACGATAGCACTTCCGATGCTAATTATTTGTTTATGTATTAACTTTTATGGATTTTAATAAAAATTTCGTTATTGATGTCTTTTATTAGTTGTTGTGAATTATTGGTGTTTTCTTGATTGTACTTTTGTTGATTTTCAATCATAATGGTGATGATATATGATAGGTATTTATTATGGGTTGTTCAATGTATTATGAACTGTTTATTTTAGCTCTATTATTTTGCTTTGGAATGAAGATTGTTATTTAAATATTTGTAAATATCATTGTTCTTTTCATAACATAATTCTTCCTAAATTATATATAGTTGATCAGGTTATGTATAATTGAGGACCAAATGATGTGATGTTTGGTTCAATCATACATTTCTTTAAATTGTTTTAGATGGTGTTCAACGTGTTGTTTTTATGATATAACACGTAATTTCTTTTTGAAATAAAGTGGAACATTTTAGAGTTTATAATATAAATCAAAAATTTATGGAGTAATTTTTGTATATTGTCATTTGGTAAATGAGACAAAAATTGAAATTAACTTATATTATCATTATTATGGAAATATTACAAGGGAGATTTTTCGATACAGTAGAAAGATTATTGTTTAAGTTACATCCTTCGTAACTTGAAGTGAAATACAGAAAAGAAATACAACTTAGGAAATTTTAAACTATATTTTATTTATCTTCAACAGGAATTTACTCATCTGTTCCAATCTAGTTGCCATTCCCTTGATACTATCAAGGTCTTTAAAGATTCTTCATTTTCTTGTAAAGGTCTTGGCTTTCCAATTAACATTGTAGTTTGGACATCGTTTCACATGATGACCATGTCCACCACATCCGTGACATACAATGGTTGTTGGTTGTACTTTCATGTCCTTAGTCCTGCAGCTAATTGCCTGGTGACCTATTTTCTAACATTTCGTGCATTTAACCCTACATTTCCCGGTGTGATGCTGGTTGCATTTTTGACACCAAGGTAGAGTTCCAAGATAACCACTTATGAGTATATTTGACTCTTATATTTCATAAGGTCATATTTTCTGAGCTTATTATGACTTAAAGTGAATCAAAGATTGAATAAAAAAGTAAGGTTAGGAAATAATCCATTTTGGCCGTGTATATTTGAATGAAAGACTCGCCCTCTCTAGGTAAACTGAATAGGGAAAACCTCATCTGTTTTCTAAATAAAGATTGAATCAAAGAAGGACAGCTTTAACGACTCATGTAACTATGTTACTGACACAAACGGAAATATAGTAACATGTAATGTTACTATTTGAGCTTGAGTCTCATGTACAAATTTCCATCTTGCAGCCTCTATCAGGATCTGGAGTCGCAAAAGTGGTGGATTCTGGGCATGCAAACTTCAAGATAGGTGACCTAGTTTGGGGATTGACGGGATGGGAAGAATACAGCATTATCAGTGCTCCTGAGTCTCTATTCAAGATTCAACATACTGATGTTCCTCTTTCTTATTACATGGGAATTCTTGGTATGTTAGTTAAAAGTGCTTTTATCGTGCCTCAATCTTGTGAAATAAGTTGTCCGTAAGGAGCTCTATAAGTGTTTAGTGTTAGTACACACATGCATATAATAAGTTGTAAAAGCATTTTTGACATGAATAGTAGGGGCCGAAGATGCTAGCTAGGAAATCATAAATTTGTGCAATTGCAAAGGATAAGAAATTATAGTAGCTGCATTAAAGACTGGCTTAGATTATGGCACATTGCTATTCGCACATGAGAGCCTCGTACCCACACATGGACCTTGGAGACACACCAGTGATTTTATCGTTTTTGGTCCACGTATAAACATACCTTGTCATTATATCTTTTACATGTTGGTAGAATTAATATACGGTTTTTGAAGTAAATGATATATTGTCCAACATGCTAACATTCATGACAACAACAATAACAACGATACCCAATCCCGCCTGAGCGGGGTATAGGGGAGGTAGAATGTAGACAGGTCATACCCCTACCCTTTGGGTAAACCCAAAGGTAAGGAGACTGCTTCTAGGAAGACCTCCGGCAAGAATGAATGAGTGTGATAGTGCTCAAAAAATATGTGAATGCATGACTAACTTTCATGATGAGTAGGTTATTAATTTTTTGAAAGATTAACAATCACATACCTATTATACCACCTAATGTCACATATATCTCGATTGATATTTGAAGCCACATCCTCTTGGTTAATGGATCACTTAAATATCGTTAATCCAAAGGTCACTTGGCCATGACCTGTAGTAGTATTTAGAAAGGGTGCTTTTATGCGCTTTATCACCGGTCTACTGATTAGACCCTTAGAGTGATTATGTTGATAGAGAGGTGCGCTTGAAGTGTAAGTATAATGCATAAACCTATTAAGTTACTTGGTAAGCAAAATATCTATATTCAAATGATATGATCCTTGTACAAAAACAATCCAACCTGCTTAATGTGGCCATTTTACCACCTTTCTCATGATCCTTTTTTGTTGGATTCTTTATAGGTTCCACCGGTATGACCGCTTATGCTGGTTTTTATGAAATTTGTGCTCCAAAGAAAGGAGAGTATGTCTTTGTTTCAGCTGCTGCAGGTGCAGTTGGTCAACTCGTTGGGCAATTTGCAAAGTTATTAGGGTGCTATGTTGTTGGTAGTGTGGGTAGTAAAGAAAAGGTTGGTGTGCTTATAGCTTAATAGAGTTTCTACTTATATGATAAACAGGCATCATCTGTACATTTAAATTTATTCCTATCCTGTTAGTTTCTGCATATTTCCATAAATGTTGATTTATCAGATTTTTCTGTCTCTAAACTTTTTTTTTTTTTTTTTTAACTTCATCACTCAAGGTTGATTTGTTAAAGAATAAACTTGGATTTGACGACGCTTTTAACTACAAGGAAGAGCAAAATTTTGATGCAGCTCTTAAGAGGTTAGTCTGAACCATAGTCGTCACACTACTTCTTTGTTTAGGTGCTATACTATCAATTTAGGAATGGGTCATTTCACGTTGTGTTTTATCTTATGCAAATTAAGTCAAAATAGTTAGTTGAAATGAGGCCTAGTAGTTAAAAATCGCATACATTCTTGTTTTAGTCTGAATATCCGCGACAACACAACCTCCTAAATCATTTTTTATCCAAAGATTTAGGTTAATATTGTATATATTTTATTTTTCTAGTCATGATTAACGCAATTCTTAACATGTCAGGTACTTTCCTGATGGCATTGATATATACTTTGATAACGTTGGTGGAAAGATGTTGGATGCAGTGCTCTTGAATATGAGATTAAATGGTCGAATTACAGTTTGTGGGATGGTCTCACAGTACAACTTAGAGCAATCCGAGGGAGTGCGTAACCTCTTTACCCTCGTAACAAAACGTGTCACCATGAAAGGGTTCAATGTGAGTGATCACTATCACTTGTACCCAAAGTATCTAGAAATGATAATACCGCTTATAAAAAATGGGACAATGCATTACGTAGAAGACATTGTAGAGGGACTTGAGAATGCACCCGCGGCAATGGTTGGTCTGTTTTCTGGTAAAAACGTCGGGAAGCAAGTGGTGGCTGTGGCTCGAGAATGATTAAATCTTTAGGCTAGCTAACTGTCGTGATAATGCATAAATTGTGTTAACGTCTATATAAACACTAGCATAATTTTATAGTTTGTTTAACATAAGTTTTAATATATCATATTTCACATGTAATAAAAATATTGTAACAAGAGTAATGGTTAGAGTAACATTTACCATCGGTATGCGAAATTGAGGGATGTTTGCTTTTAGAACGACATATACTTACACTCGTTTGTCCCTTTTAATATGTGAACTCGGATGTTCTAGTTTGATTTGATGGTCACTCTTATAACTGCTAAGTAAAAGTTAATTTGTTGTTGAAAGCATGGTAATTTTCAAGAAAAAGTAAGTTGTAGTAGTGATTTGATAAGCAAAATATATGTGATTCGCCTTATCCTAGTTCTCTTTCTTAAATAAATTGGGTGCATAATGATGTTTTCACTATTCAGGTTACTTGAAAAAAGACGAGTCTTAGACAGTATGTAAGAGACGTAACTGGTGTATGTTAAAAGTTACGTATAAATATTAATAAGTAAATGACTAGTATCGAACCCGAGACCTCGGGATTGCACACATTACAAACAAGAATAAAGTATATTAAACATATATTTGATATATGTATCGTGTATATATATTTATGTAAACACTTGAGGGACTTAATGATCGTTAAATATTAAATGTAAGTACTAACTATCATTAGTAACGAAAGAAAAGGACTAGAATGTAATTTGGAAAGCAAGAAAGATCCGGAACACCCTTGTGGGTGCATGGCCGGTCGATCCAAGACCCAAGAGTGTCGACCCATGCCTTGCTTGCTCCACAAGATTACTATAGTAGAAATACAAGGCCTAGGGTAAAGCTTTCACATCTTTTGTGCACACACACAAAACCCTAAAAGCTTTTCTCCCTTCTTTTCTTTCTTGGCCGATCGGCACAACAACCCTCAAAGGGTTTTGGGTCGATTTTGGTTTTACAACATCAAGTGTTTTTGTTTACTTGCATAAACCTTTATTCGTTGGTAGTTTGTGTGTACAAGAACGAGGTAATTACTCACTATAGTAATTATCAAGAGATCGATAAACAAAACGGTAAGGGGTTTATCATTGATCTAATTTACACAAGATTCAAGGTTTATTGAAGTGCATCGGGTACGTTACTATTTATGTTTTAGTTAATCTTTATACTTGTTATACTTGATCCTAGCTTCCGCATATTGTTATTTGATTGTCAAACTCTAACAATGGCATCACGAGCCATGTATAACATGTAATTGATTACTAAAACGTAATAAAAATCGGATCTTTAATTGTTTTAGATACATGTTTTTTATCTAGGGTTTTTCTTTAAATTTTTTTTATAAAATTTAAACCCTAACCCTAATTTTGGGGGGGTCGATTTTCCACATAAAACCCTAATTAAGGTTTGTGGTTTAACTTGATTAATTTGTAATCACTAGAAACCCTAGGTTCTTAACCTGCTATGTGAACGTACTTGTGACCTATGTGCTAATTGTTAGGTTTAATCCATGACGAAACATGCATGTTAGTCATGGATCTTGTTTGTTTTTTTTATTATCACATATTTAAGATAGATCTATAATTGGGGAAGACTCCAATTTATATATATTAAAAATCAATTTATATACTATGTGGTGTGTATATTAGCTTTGGCCTACGCAATTGATTCGTCAATGTATGTGACCCTCTTCCATTAAGAGGAGAAGGCCCTAGTTAATTACATGCATTATTATACCTAGAATTGATTCTATTAGGATCTTTTTAACAAGGTTTGCATGTGGCTAATTGTTTCACTTTATCTTTATTAGTTGTTGTTTTTCTTTGATTACTTGTTTTATTGTTAATTGTTTGACATGTTGTAAGCAATAAAAAGGTAATTTTTCATTAAGAAAATAATACGGACTAATAATGGTGAAACCCTAAGTGATAAAGATTGAATCTTGCGGAGTCTTAGATGCCAACAACGGTTCGCTTCGCACGGTAATTCGTTCCAAGGCGAGATTAGCAAGATTCATACTTTATTACATGTTTTGAGATTGAATCCATAAACTTTTGCTTGATTGATGTTTTGTACAAACATGCTTTTAAAATTAAATATTTTAAGACTTGATTCATAACCCTGATATGAAGGCTTAGCAAAGAGCCTTAGAGTCTGCCTTGGTTATCACAATCTTGAATATGTCTTAAACGAATTACTTTTAAAATCATGATTGTAGAAAGTCATCTTAGGGTTTTTAAGCCTCAAGTAAAACTTTGTGTATTAATTTCACGAATTGGCAATAAAAAGGTTTTGAAAACTTATGCTATAAAGATGAGTGCATGCATCTTTATACATATTTTGATTCACATATCAAAATTGAATACCTGTAAAATTTAAGTTACATGCCATCTATCTATAAGGAACACTTGGAATTTTAATTTAGTAAACGTGAGACCTAGGCTAAATTATTATAACAAGGTAAAATTCTTTTAGCGCGTGAGACCATAATTGTAATTTTACAGTTTTTAAGGTAGACGACTTAATTAAGTTGTGCGTGAGACCTAGAACTTAAGGCATGAGATGGGATGAAACATGCTTACAAGGCAAATTGATGAATCAATTTGATGTAAATCCCATAATGATCAAGGAATTGGAAACTTGTTTGCCAATTATTGCTCGACAGATTACCATCTTTTGTACTTTCACCACTAGCAGATCAACTGATGTGGTGGAACTATGTAAAGTTGGATCCTAGATTTTCAAGAAAATTTTGGTGGTTATATGAATATAGCCTATGGGTATTTTATTTTCTTGAAAATATTTATTATCGAAAATACTAATGTTTGAACTTTTATCTGTAGATATGGCTCAACCCGATAACCCAACTGTGATTTCTGCTTTCAAGAGTCATCTTGAGAGAGAAAAATTGACTGGAAAGAATTTCAATGATTGGCACCGTTCGCTCAGAATTGTCTTGAGGGCGGCCGGTAAGCTCAATTTCTTGACCGAAGAATGTCCAGCTGAGCCTGCTGCTGATGCAACAGAAGCAGTTAAGGCTGAGTGGAGGGAGAAACAGGCTATGTTTAATGAGGTTGCTTGTTTAATGCTCACTAGCATGAGTGCTCAGTTACAAAAGAAGTTTGAGTACTTTTTCCCAAAAGATATGCTTGAAGTACTTCAGCAATCTTATCAGAAACCTCCCGCAGTTGAATTGTATGATGAACTTGACAAGCTACACAACTGCAAGCATGGTGATGGTAAACCAGTTGAAGATTATGTGACTGAGATGAAGGAATCTTTTGATCAGCTTCACAGAATTGGATTTGGTTACCCCGAAAATGTGCAAGTGCACTTGATCAACAGGGCCCTTAACAAGGACTTTGCTGGTTTTATGCAGAATTTCAACATGCACTGCTCGGGGAAGACAATCTCAGAACTACTCGCATTGCTTGTTGATTATGAGAAAAGTCTACCAGCCAAGGTCAAGGCTCCTACCCCGCAAGTGTTGGCAATTCATGAGGGGAGAATCCAGAAGAAATCGCATGTGAACAAAGATAAGGGGAAAGGTGATAAAGGCAAGCAGGTCATGGCCTATCAACCACAACCCAAGATGAAGCAACATCAGCCTAAACAGAACAAGGTGAATCTGCCAAACAAGAAGGATCAGGCTTGTCACCATTGTCATGAAAAGAGCCATTGAAAGCGCAATTGTCCTCTCTACATTCGTTACTTGCGACTTAAGAAGCAGGGGAAAGAAGCTGGTAACCCCAGTTCATCAGATGCGTTCTTTATGATTGAATTATTCACTCTTACTCCTAAATTGAATTCATGGGTATATGATACGGGATATGGCATTCATATTTGCAATACCTTGCAGGGGTTTAGAGTTGAGAGAAAGCTGGCCTATGGACAGCAATTCCTGCACGTGGGTAACGGAGCACATGCAGCAGTTGAAGCTATATGAGTTTTTAATTTAGTGTTGCCTTCGGGCTTAGTACTATCTTTAAATAATTGTCATTATGCACCGTCAATTGTTAGAGGTGTAATTTCATTTTCATGTTTGTTGAACCTTGGTTTTCATCACACTATTTCTAGCAATGGAATTTCAGTTTCTTTAAATGGTGTTTTTTATTTTAATGCTATTGCTGTGAATGGTGTATTTGAAATTGATATGAATGATAATGATAATGCTTTTGTTAAAAATAATTCAATGTATAGCATCAATAATAAGAGAATCAAGAAAGGTCTGGATTCGTCTTATCTTTGGCATTGTCGACTTGCTCACATTGGCAAAGATCGCATGAAAAAGCTGCAACATGATGGGCTTTTAGAAAAGATCAATGATGAATCATTTGATAAGTGCGAATCTTGCATTGCTGGGAAGATGACAAAGAAACCCTTTAAAAATAGGATTGAAAGGGCTAATGATCTACATGGTCTTATTCACACAGATGTGTGTGGACCACTTAGACATGTGTCAAGGAGAGGTGCTAGCTACTTCTTAACGTTTACGGATGATTACAGCCGTTATGGTTATGTTTATTTACTTAAACATAAACATGAGGTGTTTGAAACATTCAAAGTGTTTAAAGCATAAGTAGAGTTGCAACTTGGAAAGAAGATTAAAGCTCTTAGATCCGATAGAGGTAGTGAATACCTGAGTCAGGAGTTCATAGATTACTTAGCAAAGGAGGGAATTGTCCAGCACCTTACTTCTTTATATACTCCACAACAAAATGGTGTATCTGAGAGAAGGAATCGTACATTGCAAGATATGATACGAACTATGTTTAATCTAACAACTCTTCCTTACTCGTTTTGGGATTATGCCTTGGAATCTGCGGTTCGCATACTTAATATGTTTCCAACAAAGAAGGTAGATAAGACATCATATGAGTTATGGACTGGAAAAGTTCCTAACTTGTCTTATCCTAAGGTCTGGGGTTGTGAGGCGTATGTTAAACGTGACTCAGCAGACAAACTCCAACAAAGATCTGTGAAGTGCATCTTCGTAGGATACCCTAAGGAAACTATGGGTTACTACTTTTATTACCCAACTGAAAACAAAGTTTTTGTTGCAAGGTATGGAGACTTCTTGGAAAAGGAGCTCATATCTCAAGAATTCAGTGGGAAAGTATATGATCTGGAAGACGATCATGAAGATGTAGAACCTTCTGAAAACACTAGCCAACTTCCTGTGGAACCTGAAAGTTTAGGTCCTCCACCTGAAGTTGAAGTGGTTTCCGTTCGTAGGTCATCTAGACCTGTGAAGGCTCCTACACGTCTATGTCTTAACATGGAGTGTGATGACAACTTGTTAGGGGATCTTGATGAACCTACAAGTTATAAAGCTGCCATGAATAGTCCTGAAAAGGAAAAATGGCAGGGAGCTATGAATGGGGAAATGCAATCCATGAAAGACAGTGAAGTCTGGGAAGAAGTAGACCTACCTCCGGGTGCCAAGTTAGTTGGGAGTAAATGGCTCTACAAGAAAAAGACTGATATGGATGGCATTGTACACACCTATAAGGCCCGTTTGGTAGCTAAAGGCTATACTCAAACTTTTGGAGTTGACTATGAGGAGACCTTTTCTCCTGTTGCTGACATTAGGGCTATTAGGATTCTTATAGCCATAGCCGCTTACTATGACTATGAGATTTGGCAAATGGATGTCAAAACCGCCTTCTTAAATGGTCGCCTAGATGAAGACATCTATATGGCGCAACCTGAGGGGTTTGTGAATCCAGAATTTCCAAATCGTGTATGCAAGCTTAAAAGATCCATTTATGGATTGAAGCAAGCATCACGAAAATGGAATAAGAGATTTGATAGTGAGATTAAAAAGTATGGATTCACTCAAAATCTTGATGAACCATGTGTATATCACAAAGCTAGTGGGAGTAATGTGATTTTCCTTATTTTATATGCTGATGACATATTGATCATGGGAAACGACATTCCAAGTTTGCAAAAGGTTAAGGCATTTCTTGGAAGTTGTTTTTCTATGAAAGATTTAGGGGAAGGTGCATTTATTCTGGGAATCAAGATATATAGAGATAGATCTCACCGATTAATTGGATTAAGCCAAAGTGCTTACATTGATAAAATATTGAAGAGATTCAATATGCAAAATTTCAAGAATGGATATTTGCCGATGCAAGAGCAACATGGCTTGAGCGAAAAAGTTTGTGCTTCAACACCTGAAGAGGTGCAACGCATGAAAAGAGTCCCTTATGCTTCGGCTGTGGGATCTATTATGTATGCGGTGAAAAGAACAAGGCCCGATGTGGCGTTTGCTCAGAACTTAACCAGTCGATATCAGCAGAATCCAGGTGAAAAACACTGGACTACTGTTAAGAATATTCTTAAGTACCTTAGGGCTACTAAAGAGATGTTCTTAGTTTATGGGGGTACTCCATCTGCAGAACTTGATGTTACAGGTTACTGCGATGCTTCTTGGAAAGGTGATAAAGATGATACGAAGTCTCAGATGGGATATGTCTTTGTCATTAATGGAGGAGCTGTGGATTGGAGGAGCAGAAAGCAGAGTGTACTAGCGATGTCTGCTTCAGAAGCTGGAATGGAAGCTGTTTGGATTAGGAAGTTTGTTTCAGGGCTTGGGGTTATGCCTTCGATTCAACGACCTATAAAAATGTATTGTGACAACTCAGCTGCAATTACATTTGCCAATGAACCTGGAATCACGAAAGGCACCAGACACTTCCCGATTAAGCATCACTATGTTTGAGAAAAAGTCGAAATAGGTGAAATCGAAATGCTCAAAGTTCACACAGATGAAAACTTAGCATATCAATTTACGAAGCCTTTACCTGGCACCAAACTTTACAAGCATGCTGAAGGAATAGGACTTAAATTAGCTGAAAGTTTCATGCTATTTGTGATTAGTATTTGGATAAGGGATGTAATGTACAATTATTATTTTAATAAAATAAAGTATTGTTTATGATTATTCATTCATTGTCTTAATAATATATCTTATATTTGCATGTTTAAGATCCATGAATAAGTTATTATTCTAAATTGTCCGTTGTCAATTAATGGTATGGGAATATCATTAAATTAAGACAATTTTGAGTATTGGTTAAGGAAATACTTGAAAGTATATTGATGCGTAGTTATACCAATTTCACATGATATTCAATGAATTGATTATTGGACTTATCCCAACAATATGATTTAATATTTAATGTGAGAATCATATTTAAAGTTATCCTCAGACTTGAGATACCAGATAAGTATCATGGATGTAGTGCATTTTTGTGAAACAATCTACCGCTTACCGTAATTGGAAGTTATAAGGGTTGTTTTCAGAAGTGTTGCAAAGTTCATGGGTTATTCTTGTAGTCAAGAGAGAATTTGTTCCTTCTGATTTGTTCAGAAGTATAATACTGCTCGGCCCCTCGTAGGGTTGACAAAATATTTGCGTGGCCACGCCCAAAGTCTATCTGGAATACGTTCAGATGTTCTGGTAATTTTGTTCAATCATAAAGTAATGAGGAACAGAATATTAATAAAGAATCTCACATCTTTATTAAATGTAGTATTAGAAACAAAAGGATAATTATAATGATGAATCATTAAAGTTTTTCCAGGAAACCTAGCTCGGGTCGAACTGGGGGCATTGGAATGTTGCAAGACGCCAACCAATGTCATTTTACTATTAATAGATATACGAGTGGGAGCTGTTAAAAGTTAAGTATAAATATCAATAAGTAAATAACTAGTATCGAACCCGAGACCTCGGGATTGCACACATTACAAACAAGAATAAAGTATATTAAATATATATTTGATATATGTATCGTGTATATATATTTATGTAAACACTTGAGGGACTTAATGATCGTTAAATATTAAATGTAAGTACTAACTATCATTAGTAACGAAAGAAAAGGACTAGAATGTAATTTGAAAAGCAAGAAGGATCCGGAACACCCTTGTGGGTGCATGGCCGGTCGATCCAAGGCCCAAGGGTGTCGACCCATGCCTTGCTTGCTCCCCAAGATTACTATAGTATAAATACAAGGCCTAGGGTAAAGCTTTCACATCTTTTGTGTACACACACAAAACCCTAAAAGCTTTTCTCCCTTCTTTTCTTTCTTGGCCGATCGGCACAACAACCCTCAAAGGGTTTTGGGTCGATTTTGGTTTTACAAAATCAAGTGTTTTTGTTTACTTGCATAAACCTTTATTCATTGGTAGTTTGTGTGTACAAGAACGAGGTAATTACTCATTATATTAATTATCAAGAGATCGATAAACAAAACGGTAAGGGGTTTATCATTGATCTAATTTACACAAGATTCAAGGTTTATTGAAGTGCATCGGGTACGTTACTATTTACATTTTAGTTAATCTTTATACTTGTTATACTTGATCCTAGCTTCCGCATATTGTGTTATTTGATTGTCAAACTCTAACAGTGTATACCCGTGATTTTTCCAAACCCTTTCACTGGTCACCCCCAAAATGTATATCTATTGACGTTTGATCATGCAAACAGCTGCAATGTTAGTTGTGTGCATAATTTTTGTAATGGTGTACAAATCAATTTTCATTTGAAAATAAGTGAAAAACCAAAACAGCACTATATTTTGTTTTTGGCCCTTCCATATACCACAATAACAAAACTACAAAAGGCAAAAGAAGGATGATAAGAATGTAAAACTAAAAGATTTTACCATGTACTGATAGAAAGCAAGAAAAAGTAGAAGTACAAAATGTGTTACACATTTTGCTATGTGTATTTTTGGTTGCATGTTGTACTGTC
>JARVZY010003132.1:0-69562 GCA_030686995.1 Artemisia argyi | reverse complement strand
TAGTGCATTCTTCAGCCGTTGTAACATCCTTACTAGCCGTGGTAACTGTTAGTATAATTCCCAACAATCCTCCCCTAAACTTATGATTAACATGTAAATCAATAAGTTTCTTCAAGCAATCAGTAGACATGAGGATATGGGAATTCTTTCAAACACTTATCTTCTTCTTCTTAACTCCTTATCAGCTCTCACACTTTGATCATAACTCCTTTGTAGTAAATCTTCTATAACTTCACTTCTTTCCCAACATCTAAGCCTTACTGACATCATAACAGTTAAAACTCCAGCTCTCAATGGATATTCTTTTTCAGCTAACATGAACACATCAACTCCATCTTGAGTAGAAACATGATGTACAACACTTGAACCATAGAATTTCCACAAAGTATTCATATTGTGAGCTTCAAATCTCCAATACCTGTCACTTGGGTCAGGTTCATATAATATTCTAAAGTGAACCCACAATTCTTTTGCTTTGACATCAACAAGTTCATCTTTCTTGAACTGATCTTGAACAATCCTCCACAAAGTATCCAAGTCTTCTCTATCACAAGATATAACAATATCTTCAAAATCTCTGCAAATACTTGTGACATTTCCAGTTCTGACAATCTTCCATGCAACTCCAAAATCATCAAAATAGATTTCCCAACCAACTACTGGATATTTTGTTTGTAAAGGTTCAATATTAAGCACATCAGTCTCAATGAACATCATATTAGTAACTTGTTCTTCAGTCAACTTGCTAACATCTTCTTCTGCTTGAGATGACTCTTGAGTCTTCAATTTCTTTGCATCTTTGGATCCAAGACTCACTCCTGACCTTTTTGACTTTATCACTATAGGTTCTTTATCCATAGGAACAAAATTACTATCTTGTCTTTTAATCTTGTAGTAAATACCTTCAATCTAATCATGTGACATGCCTTTGAATTGTGCCATCTTCATATTTCCAACATGGCAACAAAAAGTCTTCATCTCAGCAATGATCTATGCCTTTGTAGGTTGCCTTGGTTTCTTTTGACCTTTTCTAACATCCCCAATGATATCATCAAGAGCCTGTTGATTCTTCATTTGAATGAAATCCTTCAGTTGAGCAGACCTTTGATCTTCATTTAGAGTTGTATTTGCAATGAGTTCAATTGCCTTCTTCCTAATCACTGGATCATTAGTAATCATGAACTCAATTTCTTCTTCTGTAGGCACATAAGTGAACATAGGAGGTTTCTCATGTAATATTGTTGGTGGAACAACTGATAGTGGTTCTGCCATCACTGTTTCCAATTTGTCCAACCTCTTAGCTTCCATAAAACTAGCAATTTCATCTTCCTCTTGCTTTTTCTTCTTTTCAATCTTAGCTGCTGCTAATTGCTTTGCCAATCTTGCATCATAATCTATCTGAGCTTGTTCTTTCTTTGAAATCTTCTTTGATTGCTCAGATGATTCATCAACAACTTGAACTTTTCCTTTCTCTACTCTTTTTCTTTGAAATTCTGCATCAGCAGCATCCATTACATCTGTAACTGTTTCCACTGTGACTTTATTAGTTTCCACTACTTCAGCAAAAATTTCTTTAGAACCCTCAGCTTCATCCTCCTTTTCTTGAACATTATCAGAATCATCAAACTCAGCAAATTCCTGATCAAAATTAAGTCTCATCCCCTTAAACTCTGCTTCTGATTTCCTCCTCTGTTTGGAAGAATCTCCCAAGTCTTCACTAAAGCCTGCAGAGAACACATCTTGAGGTGAAGATGAAGAAGAAAACAAAACTTTGGCAGATCTTTTCTTCTTAAGACTCTCAACTTCATCCTGTAACCTCTTAATCTCTGCCTTCATCTGATCAAGCTCCTTGGCATGATGTTGTTTAGTCTATGCCAGATCTTTCTCCAGAGCTTGAACCTGCTTGACTAATTTTGTACATAATTCCATCAATTCAATTAGTTGCACACTGCCCTCAACACTTCCAACTGTGTTACCTGTTGGGAGAGGTGAATCATAGGGCATTGATTCAGGCTCTTCTCTAGTAGGACTAGGAGGAAGCCTTGAACCACCACTGCTTGTTCCTAAACCAAAAGGTTCAACAACATGCAATGTTGAGATGAGAGGAGTTGGCTGTTTTTGCCTCCTCTCATATGTGTGAGTTACTGCAGGAGTATGTTGAATTGGTGGAACAACAATAGTGGGTGTGTGATGGGATACAACTGGGATAGTTGCATCTTCACCCTGTACCTGTGAAATCTTAGCAAGCATTTGAGGAAAAAGTGATGAACCTTCCCATTCCAAAGTTCTAAAGCCTTACACATGTTTTGAAAAACTTTTGGCTTAAGGCAGGGGGATTCATAAATTCTTTTGTGAGGTTGCAGTTGAAATTCATTTAACACTGCTTGCACAAACCTTGGATACATCAAAAATTTATATGAACTCTTTACATTGCGTTTCATATTATTGAAAATAAACTTTGAAAAATTAAAAGTCCTATCAGTAGCCAAGCAAACCAAAGGGTAAGCCATGGTTGATGCAAATTGCTCATAAGATGTTTTCTTAGAACTTAGGCAATGTAGAAGAGTGTGTATGAAAAATCTCCAATGGGGACAAAAGCATCCTTTTCTGAAAGTTACTTTTTGATCAGATGTATCATACCCCATGGGAGCAATATTTTCAAAAACATCTGAATTGGGTAATGTGATGATACCATTGAGATCATCCAATTGGAGAACTCTCCTCAAGAATGACTCAGTAACATCAATGGTTACCCCATCCACTGTGGCTATAAGAGCTTCCACAGTTTTGTGTGTGTCTCCCTGTTCAAGAGTTATGGACTCTACAGTGTTCCAGAACTGTTTGATATGAGAAACAAAGATTGTGGGATTAACAGTTAAAGCATACTTTATATGGGTTGTATTAAGAAAATCCACAATCTGATGGAAAACGGGGCCACTCTTCTCGTTTGACTTTTATAAGTAGGCCACTTGGTTGTGCTCCTCAACAAAGTTTAGAATCGCCATGATTTTTGTGAAAGTAAGATAAAAGTGTTAGTAATCGATAATAAGAATCAAGCCGTATGATAATCAATTTATACTAATAGGGTTTGAGGAGTTCGCGTAATGTGAATTATCTTTAGAAAGATTTATCTTTGGAAAAGAATAAATTAAAGTTGGTAAGTGGATAATTCACAAAAATTTACCCTATTAATAAGGAAACACGGTTATATTTACAACGGGTAGTAAAAAATAGATTGCTGACACAACAGTTGTAACGGCTAGTTCACCAGTGGAAAAATTAATCTTGCAGTGGTAACAAGTGAACTAGCAGTGGTAAAATTTCACAAAATATCAAAGAGCAGTGGTAAGTAAAACATGAAAAATAGCTGCTCTTATCATAATTTTTAGCAAACTATCATCTATAAACGGATTTGATATGTCTTTACCATGAGCCGTTTGCTATGGACTAGCCAACTCTTCATCACATGGAATATGGTGAGTTGAAAACCATATAAGTTTTGGTAAACTATCAACCATAAACGGATTTGAGAAGTCTTTACCAGGAGCCGTTTGCTCTGGACTAGTTGATTCTTATGTTGATTAGACATGGTGAATCAATAACCATTTGTTGTGTGTCTGAGATACACACCTTATAACTCCACTATCTCAAACATATGGGTTTGTAATCTGCATAAGTAAGAAACACCTAACATAACCCATAAAATTTAACCCAAGGTAACTTTTAGACCAAGTTACTATTCATAAAAATATCTCTCTAAAGTCAACCCGATAATATCCAAATTTACTCCTCCAACCTACCAAAATAGATAAGAGTAAATATTCTATATTAATTAGCATTCGACCTTGACTTTGCTTATAAAAGGGGGCTCATTACCCTTTAGTTTTCATCAAAACTTATCTTCAACATCACAAACCCTACAAAAACATCATGAGCTGGTTCCCACTTGTCTACATATCATCAGATGATTCTTCTGATGAAGAAATAAGTTATTGCTCAGATTCAGAGGAACCTTCGACAGGATGGAGTGATTATTTTCCTCCAAGTGCTGCAACATCTACATCTTCCAATATGAAATCCAACAAGAAGATTACAGTTGCTCCAGCTCCATCCCTAGAGTTCTATTCAAGTTCTTCCTCTGATGATGATGATCCAACCTACACTCTTTCCAAGGAACTTCCAAGAGCCCTCACTACAGCATTGGAGTCAGCCATAGTCAACATGAAGTGGCCTGCTGTTGAGAAGCCTGCACAACTGCCAAAGCCTCCCAAGCAAGTTTTGGGCCTTGCTTGTCCAAGAAAACAACTTTCTTTTGATGACAAGAGAAAGAGAGCTTCCAAGGGCAAGCATGATTATGAGGGTAAATGGAAGAAACCTATGGAGTAGATGTTCTGATGGTTTATGTGTTAGGTTGTTGGTTTTTATGTTTTGTGATGTTTTGTTGGTGTCTGTCCTCTCTGAATGGTTGTACTGTACTTTCTTATGAATCAATAAAAGTACTTTTTCCTTTTTCTTTTATCACTGAGAGAGCCAATCTTTCCACTAATGTATGATGATTTCCACTGTGCTTTAATTTCTCTGCATACAAGTTAGTAGAAAACCATATACACATATACAAACAATATTAGTACCTAAAAAAAACTATCCTGCAACATTGAAAATGTACTAGACATCAAAGATTCATGGATTTAGCATTCCAATACCTGTTACCAAGTACTGAAACCTACCCACATCAAGCCCTTTTGTTAATAAATCAGCATAGTTGTCATCAGTGTGTATTTTGACAACATTAATAAGCTTTTTCTCAAAACAATCTCTGATAAAATGATGTCTAATTTCAATATGTTTAGTTTTAGTGTGTTGCACAGGATTTTTAATAATGCATATGGTACTACTATTGTCTATATATATAATGGTGTTCATGAAATTATACCCATAATCCAATAATTGATTCTAAAGCCATAAGATTTTAGCACAACAGCTAGCAACAGCTACATATTCTGCTTCAGTGGTTGAAGTAGCCACCATTGTTTGTTTCTTGCACTGCCATGACACCAATCTACATCCAAGAAATTGACATCCTCCTGTAGTTGACCTTCTATCCAAACTTGCACCAGCATAGTCACTATCTGAGTATGTGATCAATTCCATAGGGGATTCTCTTGGATACCATAATCCTAGATTAGGATATGTCTTCAAATACCTAAAAATCTTCTCTACTGCTGTCATATGTGATGTCTTTGGAGTCACTTGAAATCTTGCACAAGCACATACAGCTAAC
This sequence comes from Artemisia argyi, assembly GCA_030686995.1. Lineage (NCBI taxonomy): Eukaryota > Viridiplantae > Streptophyta > Magnoliopsida > Asterales > Asteraceae > Artemisia > Artemisia argyi. The sequence continues at coordinate 64,281 of JARVZY010003132.1, read as the reverse complement.
ATAATGTCTGGCCTTGATGAAGTAAGATACATCAAAGAACCAATCATAGATCTATAAGTATGCACATCAACATCAACTCCACTAGCATTCTTCAACAATAGATGAGTGGTCTTGTCAGCAGGGGTATTTGAAGGTTTTGCATCAGTAAATTTGAACTTCCTTATAATCTCAGTCACATATTTGTCTTGACTGATAAAGATGCCTTCTTTACTCTGTTGTACTTGCAGCCCCAAAAAGAATGTAAGTTATCCCATAAAACTCATTTGAAATTCATCTTTCATCAGCTTTTCAAACTCTTTGCACATCTCTTGTCTAGTAGATCCAAAGATGATATCATCAACATATACTTGAACAAGTAGAATATCACCCTTGTCTTTCTTGATGAACAAAGTTTGATCAATCTTTCCTCTATGAAACCCATTATTCAACAAATAAGTAGCTAAGGTTTCATACCACTTCCTTGGAGCCTGATGTAAGCCATAAAGAGCCTTAACAACTTTATACACTTTATTTGGGTGTTGAGGATCTTCAAAGCCTGGAGGTTGAGAGACATAGACCTCCTCATCAATTGTTCCATACAGGAAGGCACTCTTAACATCCATTTGATAGACAGTAAAGCCCATAAAAGATGCATAGGCTAGAAACAATCTAATAGCCTCAATCCTTGCAATAGGAGCAAAAACTTCTTCATAGTCAATACCCTCCTCTTGAGTGTATCCTTGAGCAACCAATCTAGCTTTGTTCCTGATTACAATACCTCTTTCATCTTTCTTGTTTCTAAAAACCCACTTAGTACCAGTTACCTTCATACCATCAGGCAAATCACAAAGAACCCAAACCTTTTGAAGTTTGAACTGCAACAACTCCTCTTGCATTGCTTCAACCCAGCTAGATTCTTCTAAAGCCATATATACATTTTTAGGCTCCACTTGTGATAGAAAACAGAAAAACAAACATTCATTCTTGTTCCTATGCTTTTTGGACTCATAAACTTCACTAATGAACCCATGAACATCATCTTTCTTTGTCTGTCTTCTAGTCTTCACACCTGATTGTAGCTCACCAATAACATTTTCAAGTGGATGCACTTTGTGAATTGAAGTCTGTGATGTGCTAGGAATATCATATGTTGTTGGCATGTTTGAGATCTCAACATCATCACTGGGTGATTCCTGAGATGAACTTCCCACATTTGGATCATCAGTGGAAACTTCTGTAGTAGCAGTGGGAATTGAGTTACCACTGCTAGCAGGAATTTCTTTATTCAGCACATCAAAAATCACACCAACTGCATCACTTTGCTTTTCAGAATTATCAACAAAATCCCAAAGTGGCATAACAATTTGATCTTTATCATCTTCATCATCTTTGCAAGATTCATCTTCATCAATGAATTCTTCTGATTCTTCAAGATCTTTGTCTCAAGAACTTGAAGTAATAGGTACATAATTCATTGTATTTGATAATGTCTCAAGATCAAATAGCCATTCTGGTTCTGAACCTGCCATGTTAGTTTTATTTTCAAGAAACTCAACATGCAAATTCTCTTCAATCTTCTTTGTTCTTAAGTTATTGACTCTAAAAGCCTTGCTAACCATAGAATATCCAACAAAGAAGCCTTCATCAGACTTTTCTTCAAATTTACCCAGATGATCAATGGTATTGAGAATAGTAACATGACATCCAAATGGCCTCATAAATTCCAAAGTTGGGGGTCTTCCTCTGAAAAGCTCATAAGGTGTCTTGTTCTTTGTTTTAACCACTAAAACCCTGTTCTGTATATAACAAGCAGTGTTAACTGCTTCAGCCCAGAAAGTCACTGGTAGCTTTGAATCAGCTAACATAGTTCTAGCAGCCTCAATTAGTGGTCTGTTTCTTCTTTCAGCAACTCCATTTTGTTGAGGAGTTCTTGCAACACTAAATTCTCTCTTAATATTTTTGTCTCTGTAGAAATCATCCATAACTTTGTTCTTAAACTCTGTCCCATTGTCACACCTGATGATCTTGATCTTCTTTTCAACTTGATTTTCAACTTCAGTAATGAATGTTTTAAGGATGCCAGTGGTCTCATCCTTGGTTCTTAAAAAGAAAACCCATGTGAATCTACTAAAGTCATCAGTCACAACAAGACAATACTTCTTCAAATTTATGCTGCTCACAGATGTAGGACCAAACAAGTCCATATGCAGCATGAAAAGTGGATGATCAATAGAATTGAATGCCTTGGTCTTGCATGAAGCTCTGTGTTGCTTACCTTTAAGACGGGCAACACATGTTTGGTCATTCTCAAATCTCTTCTCTGGTAAACCTCTGACTAGACCATCTTTCACAATCTTGTTAATAGTCTTGAAATTAACATGACCAAGTCTTCTGTGCCAAAGCATGGATTCATCCAAAGTGGCTTTTGCAAGCAAGCAAGTAACATCATTATTAGCCACTATGTTCTTCATGTTAATGCTATATAGATTGCCTTTTCTAGGGATTTTAAGCCAAATATCACTTTCATCAGGGAGCTTATACTCCTTAGATAAGATATAGCATTCATCTTCTGTGAATAGAACTCTATGCTTCTTGTCACACATCTGTGACACACTGAAAAGGTTGTACTTGAGTTCTTTCACATAATACACATTCTCAAAGTCCAAGTTTCTAGCCTTGATTGTTCCTTTGCCAGAAACTTTCCCACCAATACCACCTCCAAAGCTGACAAATTGTCCATCATAGGGTTTGAAATCTGAAAGATAGGACTTATTGCCAGTCATGTGCCTGGAACATCCACTGTCTGAGTATCCTTGATCATCTTTTGGCTTTGAATGTTCCTGCACATAATATAAAGGAATTAGTTCCTTTTGGGGACCCAAGCCACAAATGACTTGGATCTGTCTTGTATATCAATATAATTATATCTGTCAAAGGTCATTGATACACCATTGGGATTGTTTGAGGTGATAGTTCCTTTTGGTTTCCATTCCCAACGTGCTGAGGCCTTAACACCATTTCCCACATTTACCCTCTTATTGTTCACAGAACCACCAGTGGAAACTGCTGGCTTAGCAGTGGAAACTGCTGGTTTTGAAATTTTGGGTACTCACTTGTGATTATTGTAAACTTTCTTTTCAAAATAGGTCTTTTTCCCTGTTTGTGCAGATTTAGCAAAAGTAGTAATTGGTTTGGCACTCTTAACAGGGGACTTAGGGTAAACTCAGTTTTTATTTCTGGCAGTGGCAACTGCTGGTTTAGCAGTGGAAATAGTTTTGATGCCAGAGTTAAGAAAAACAGACCTGAGAATCATCTTGCTTAGTGGATTTGGGTGAGTTAAGTTATTAGCATTATATCCATTCACCCTGGTATTCCCAAACACTTCCCTTCTACCCATGTGATAGTTGCAATTATAATGGAGATGCTCAAAACTACCACATATATGACAAGGTTTATTGTTAAACACAAAGTCACTACCAAATTGCCTAGATTTAACATGATTCCAACTCCTCATATTCCCCCTAGGAGTTGTTGACCTACTTCTGTACATCTCTGCATATCTAGTAATGGGCCTAGTGAAATTAGGTTGTGTCCTAGGCTTCTCTTTGACAACTTCAGGAATACTCTTTTTAACATCCTCTTGAACATTCTCAGGAACACTAGTTTTAGACTCAACATTAAAACTTTCATCTTTAAGAGATGAGTCACTAGCACTATCAAATGTATCAACCTCAACCTGAATCGTTTCAACAACAGCTTCTTTAACAAATTTTGGTCCATAGGTCATGGCTGGTTCCTGGAATTCTTCTAATCTTGTGTGAGCTAAGTCAATGCCAGGAGGTGATGGAACACCTCTTAGAGGTAGTGGAACAGATTTGTATCCTACTCCTGATTTGGCTTTGTTCACAACTTGGGCTTCCCAAATTTTGTCAATACACTTGGATTGGTGATCTAGTGTATTACAAGTTATATGTATATTCTCATTAGCCCTTTTAACTATTTCTAACTCTTCCCTAAGAGCCTTGTTCACAACAACCTGATAATCTAAGTCTCTTTTTAAAATAGCAATATCATCATTGAACTTAGATTCATTTGCTCTATAATGCTCTAATTGTGTTTCTAAAACATCAAGACCTCTTTTATGATTTGCTAAGTTATAATTAGTATGATTTAACTCTAGCAATTGTTCATCATATTGTGCTTTAATTTTCTCATACTCTTTTAAAGCCTTACAAGTTTTAGAACAAGCATTATTAATTTGTACCTCAGAGTCAGAAAACGCCATTAGTGCAAGATCAGTAGCAAGCATTGCAAACTCTGAATCATCTTCTTCATCCTCAGCCATAAAGCTCCAATCATAGCTCACTCCATCAATGGCCAATAGAACCTTTGGTTCTTCAGTTGTAGGTTCTTTCTTCTTGTCCTGCTTATACCAAGTTGACCTGTTGTCAGGTTTCCTTGGTTTCCTGCATTCTCTATCAAAGTGCCCCTTCTTATGACAATTGTAGCACTCCAGCTTCTTTTTGTCAAAACCTACTGTCTTATTGCCATTTATGGTGATCTTCCTTCCAGTCTTCTTCCAAAACTTCTTTGCCTTTAAGCTTAGTAATGCAACCTGCCATTTGATGTCCATCTCCTCCATGTCATCCTCATCAATTTGATCCAAATCCTCATGATTGAGAATTGAACCACTCATCTGACTTGATAGAAAGGCATAAAAGGTAGAATCACTAAGACCAGCAATCTGTCTTTTTGAACTAGCAGTGGAAACACCTCCACTACCAGTGGAAACAACAATGTTAGCTTCATCATCATCACTATCACTTTCTCCATCTGAACTATCATCAACAGATGATGATATGAGTGCTACACTTCCTGAACCTGTACTTAGTTTGCCAGCTTTCTTCAATCTCTGTTCAATAACCTTAAAGTTATTGTACAAATCATTAAGCTTCATAGTCTCCAAATCTGGCTTGTCTTCCCACACTGCAACATTGGTTCCAAACTCAGAGGGTAAACTTCTTAAGAACTCTAGATTGAGGTCTTCCCTTTCCACCTCAATTCCAAAAATAGTGAGTTGAGTAACAATCTTTTGTAGCCTTGTGAAGATGCTATCAATAGATTCATTACTTGTTGAACCAAAGTTTTCATAAGTTTGTTTCAGCAGGGTCTTTTGAGTCTTCTTGGTGGAATCATTACCACCAAAAACATTGCAGATCTCCTCAAACAGAGTCTGTGTAGTCTTGTACTTGCTGAATGCTAGAACTTGATCTCTGGGAAGGGTCATCAGCAGCAAACCTCTGGCCTTCAGATCATTCTTCATCTGAAGTCTTTCATCATTTGTGACAGGTCCAGTGTTAACCTTTACTACTTCCTTGCCATTAACAGTTTCTGAGGTAGTACCAGGTTTGAAGGAATTACCAAACATAATGATCTCCCAGAGTGTATAGTCTTGCACCATAAAGAATTGTTCGATCATTAGCCTCCACATCTCATAGTCATTCAACTTAAGCTTGGGAAGCTTAGCAGCAATGTTTGATTGACTAGTTTCTCTCTCCATTGATTCTTCTGAGTGAACTTGGGGTCTTCTAAATCAAAGTATCAAAGCCTGACTCTGATACCACTTAATAGATCTAAACACCTTGATCTGTGTTAGATTGATACTTTGAGTTATATCACTAAGTATGCGGAATCTACTTAGTAATACTTAGAAGTTTGATTGTGAATGAAACAGTTGTGTATGAATGAGAACAATGTATGTAACAAATTGTAAGCTCCAATATTATTAAAGATAATAATACGAGTGATCTTAGTATCACTAGGGTTACACCTTGAAGCTCTAAGAAAAACGTATCTCTAAACTTAACCTAGGACCTCCTTTTATAGCACAAGGAGTCCTCTTTTACAAGATAAGAATAACTCTAATAGAATAAGATATACACAAGATCTATTCTATATTTATCTTTACACATTTCCTAACAATTATCCTAACAGCAGTGGTAATAATATGTACTAGCAGTGGTAATGTGTTTCCACTGCTAGTGCATTCTTCAGCAGTTGTAACATCCTTACTAGCCGTGGTAACTGTTAGTATAATTCCCAACAGATAATAACGTAGCCATCCAAGTATCCAACTACTGATTGCTTATGTGTCATTTTTTTGAGTGCTAAAACAGTAAATAAGTACCTATTTTATAATATAGGAAGATATATCACAAACATCAAGTGGCTACAGAAGCCTTTTTGAGTTTTTCTTTCTCTATTGATGCTCGTCTCTGATCAGCATGCTAAGCAACTCCATTTGCTAGTGTCTGATAATGAAAATTAAGAGCCTGCGAGAGATTCTCGACCCTCGTTGGATCTAATGCTTGCATAACTACAAATTTATCACACACAAAAAATATAAATTAAAATCCAAATCGGCGAGTCTACCTTTGCAAACTGTGTAATTGCTCATGTGAATGTAAATATGTATCTTACTTTTATTATAGAGGTAATCATCGTAATCATCAACAGTCCGGAATTCCTTTGCTCGAGTTTATAGGTCTTGTAACTATGCAATTAATAGAAGCACCAAAAAAAAGTTAAATTGTCAAATAACTAAACTTGTATAAACCTGTGCAGCCAAATTTTAAGTCTCACACTATTAAATTTATCACTATATTTGTCGTTTTTACCCATTTCATTGTTTGACCTATCATTATCTGTTTGCAAATCATCATGGTGAGTGAGTTTCATTTCCAAAAGCAAGTACATATTCAAAGAAATCATCATCCAAAAAAGTGGTTGTTAGAATCAGTTTTTGCAGACAAACGGAAAACAATTTATTGTACATAAAACTAGAATGTTTTCAGTCAAACCTATTTGCTTTGAGTATATGGTCTGTAACCAAACCGCAAAGACATATACCATAATATCCGTGCAAGCCGTGTAGTTCTGTAAGCCAACACTGCATTCAGGAAAAGAAACCGTTACATTGCACATTAGTTAACAAAATCTCAATTCTAACAAAAATACAATTTCTTACTTAAAAGCTTCATAACAACCAAGCGTTTATAATATAGATAAGACCTCAATAAGCAGACTCCATTTTCAAACCCCATTATATGCTTCTCTTGGACTAATGACTCCGTATTCAATCTGTTGGATTATGTGGCATATTCAATTTTAAGATTCTCATGTATAAGTATTTTTCAATAAGCAATGCAAAAAACCCCGTTGAGCAAGCAATACAAAGGTTATTCACAGCTTATAGACATCTTATGATCATAACTTATTCTGACTTTTAATTTTGAGCAACCAATTGTACATTCTTATAATATCATACTTCAGGATTGTTGGTCCACAAGGTTTGAGTAAATGATGAAATCTTCCTACTCATAACTAGGATTATAACAACATGACCCAAAACCATAATAACACCCTTTATACTTTTCAACGTGTATAAATATTTATTAAAGAATCAAAAGATTTACAATTGAATAACTCTCGGTAAAACTATTCTAGTTGAGCGACAAATGTAACACTCCTTTCGGAAAATCTAGAGGTAGCTAGCTTTGCTTAGATGTTCCTAGGATAGGGATTCTATCAACTATAGAGCTAAGTTCTTCTTTATGTGTTTGTTTGGAATCCTACTTATCCCGATTACAAAGTTTCTTTTAAATAGGCAAAGGAATATTATGGATGCACATGGGTATAGTAGGTACGAGGCCTTGGAGTAGATAGCACGTGCATAGTATATTAGGTGGAACGTGTGTTTGGCTTTCCAATGCTGACAACCTTTGTACGGAAGATCCTACATTATCATCCTTTGATAGAGACCTTACGCTTATCTTCCTAACGAGTTTCCCGCCCATTCATCAGATGCTAAGTCCCTTATAGAGATAAGTATTTAGGGTAACAGAGGAATTTGTCAATCCTCAGTGCCACTTGTGTTGCTTTAGCTCCTTATAACTTGCTCCCTTACACCGCATCAGTTATACAAAGTGTTTCTTCAGTTGGTCTTCGACTTCCCTAAAACTTTGCAGTTGGTTGAGCTTTATAAAACTCTCACTGATTTCTTATATCAGTGAGTTTACATCCACTAATGATCACTAGTAAGTTACCTATCACTAACAACCATCAGGGTGTACACTCTGATAGCAATGAGGGAGTAACACTTTCTGATAACCATCAGAGAGTAAGACCTTTGGTTTCCATCAAAGGGTGACTTAGGTGCTGCTTGATTATTAAGAGGCTGTGAATCTGAATCTGATTCACACATCTGAATCTGAATCTGAACCTAAGGCATAAATATCTGAATCTGAATGAAACAATATTGTTTGTTTTTTTGTAAAAAAAATATCTTAAAGATATGAATATGATGCAATTTTATTCTTACGACACATAAATATTAAAAGACATTAAGAGACAACAAGACATCCCCTTCACATCTTGTTGGTTAAGAGGTTTGAGCCTGTAACTGCCTTTGTACCTAAAGAAAAAAACAAACATACTTAATGACTAAAATGTATGACCGCGTCTGAACGAGTTAGATTAAGAGGCTGTTAAGAGACACTTTTTAAAAAACAAACACCACCTTAATCTTTAATCCTTATCAGTGAGTGTTGTTGTCGCTGACTTAAATCAGAGACTTACTAGATTAGGCTATTTTATGTTTAAATACATTGTCAGAGACCATTAGGTCGAAAATCAGATCCAACAAGGATATATGAAGGATTTTCACAAAGAAGCTTACCCAATTTAGACATGCGCGAGTTTAGGCACCTTAAGTACTTTTCCAGGTGACGACATCACAGCTTATAGCAGCTTATGAAATCAGTTTTTACACTTTTGACCACACCTTACAACTTCAGGTTATACATAGCTTTTACGCAGCTCATAATCGCAGCTTATACATAGTTTATACATTTATACATACCTTATACAAATTAAACAACTTATACACACCTTATAAAATCAGCTCTTTCGCCGAAAACTTTACACAGCTTACACGTAGCTTATAGCAAGTTATAAAATCATCAATTACGACAACAACTTATATGCAGCCTATAGCACTCATGAAATCAACACTTATATATGGTCACAACTTATAGCAGCTTATAAAATCAGTATACACATATATGACCACAGGTTATAGACACCTTATACCCGTAACTTATGCACAAGTTACGACCACAATACAACTCTGAACGACCACAAAATATGTGGGATGTGGTTGGTTTCTTATGTAAAAGACACGTACCCTATAGCCTTACATGAATATTTAACAAATATGTAATGCCTGCATATGTCCAAATTAGATAAAGTACGAAGTACAAATAAAATAACGATTGTAAAATCAAATGAAAAAGTAACTAGAATAAAAATACTTGTGCCTTGGCTCAGACTTCGTCTTATCTGCAAAACACGGTTGCACTTTATGCCTTTCAGGTTTTGAGACACCAAAATTATAAATCACCGGGTGAGCGAATCATCGTAGCCAAGTAAACACTATCTAAATTACCTTTAATACAATAAGCGTCCAAACGATGTTCGATAGGACCAAACGCAGTTGTTTTAGGTTGCTAAAAGAAGTGTCTCTTAGATAACTCTCAGATGTACCACGTCCCACAATAACAGCCTCTTTCACCTCACTGCCTACCACAAAACACACACATGCCGACACTGAGTTTGATGCCAAACAGTGTACGAACGGCTATTGAATAAGCTAATAGCACTTATGACTACCGCCTATACACAACTTACATCAACTTATAAAATCTCGTGGCTTAAAATAGGTGTAACAACTACGAAAGAGCCTTTCAAAACAATATAATCTGCACTACCATTTTCATGATACATCATATCACATTTATGCGTTGGTTTAGATATCATGTTGGCTGCAAAACATGGCGGCATTTTATGTCATCCAGTTTTTGCCACACCAAAATTACTACTCGCTGAGTGACCGAATCATCATAGCCCAACAAGTATCATCCAGATTAGATTTACAACGCTATACTAACATCTATTGTATAAGCTTATAGCACATATGAAATCAGCGCTTATGACCACAAATTATGCACGCTTGTAGCACTTATGAAATCAGTGCTTATGACCACAACTTCTAGCAACTTAGAGAATCAGTTTATACACTTATGACCACAGCATATACATAGCCTATGACGATAACTTATGCCAAAAAATTGTCGTTTTGGTGTTTGGGTTAATGTGAAGCAATTGCCGAAATATTAGTAGCTTCGATAACCCATGATAAAGGACTCTAGATAATCGTTTTTACAAAAAACGCCCAATAGCAGCCGAAAACAACATATTTTTATCCAAAAACTACTTCGTTTTGATACGAGGCTACATCCAAACATGAAACGACGTCTTTTGCAACCGAATAAAGAAAAAAACACATAAATAAAACGGCGTCATTCTAATCCATGCTTGAAATGGCAAAAATGCAATATTCAGATAATAAAGTTACAGCTTCCATAACCTATGATAAAGGATTGCACATAATATTTTTACCAAGACGACAAATAACAGCCGAAAAAGACATCATTTGGCTTTATAAGACGCCGCTCAAATATGTATGAATATATAAAAAAAATAGAGGAAGAAACCGCCATGGATGTATTACCATTTTATACGTTTACGGTGCAAACGATGCCATTTTATGCTTGGTGCTCCGATATGTAAGAATGGATCGAAACAATGACGAAAAACCGCCATGGCTTCATTAGAATAAATATAAACAACCCGCCAAGATACAGTCATTCACTAACGTTGAATGATTTCACTCAGACAACATATATATTATAGATTTATCATAACTGCGTACACAATTAAGAACGTCTCAAAGAAACGCACAACCATATACATTTTTCTGATTCTTCCGACCCAAAAAATTTAGAATGTACGAAACACCGAATCATAAAAAAAATATAGGCGCAGATCTATAAAAAAAAATCAAAACAAAGACGGAAAAACTGTCATGGTTGCATTAATACAAATTCCTTACCAAGATACGATCATTCTCAAACCTTCACCAATTTAAGTGACACAACATATATATAGTACAGATTTATCATCACCTTCTACCGAATTGAGAATGCGTGAACATGGGCAACCTTTTTTACGTATTTGTGGTGCAAATGCAACGTGTCATCCTTAGAACTAAATGATAGCGTTAATTATTCAATCAGACTAAGAGGATCACAGTCCGCCATAGCTGCAAACACCTATTCAGGATGCATTTCCCCGTCAAAGATGTGGAGCGATTTTTACCCAATATTCGATTATTGAGGGTGGAGTCTTTATAATTAATATTCGAAATGCTGTCGTTAGGCCCAAAAGCACGCCATTTGGTCTAAGTCTGTCATTAAACGCTGTTGTTTGAACCAAAAAAAGGAATCAAGTAAGAGTAATCAAGAAGAAATACAAAAACCAAATAACACATTAATGACTTAACGTGTACACCAAAATCACAAAGTCATCTAGCAAATCGAAAGTGACATGGTCGAAATTGCAAGATGATTTTCTGATTTTGGGGGTACACTTTTTTGTCATCTATGTAAACCAAGTTAAAACAACAGTGAGCCTTTTAACATTTACCATGACACATATCCAGTTAATCAGCACAACCCAAAAAAAAATTACGATCAGTTAATTGGTGTGCAACAACAAATCAAATAAAAATACCAAAGCCTCAAAACCATATAGAAACTGAAACCTTAAAATAAAATAAAAGCTATTTTTCATTATAAGCTAAAATCCATACCCTGAAAACTAACGACGCATCATTGATACAATGGTAGATTTATGTTGAATATACCCATACTTATCTCTTTTATTTGACTTTGAAGTCAAACACCATCGTCACCCGCCATAATCTTATAACTTGTCCAATTAAAAAACGGCTCACCATCGTGACACACCAATGGCCATCGTTACACGTCATAGATGGCAAAAACTAAGGGACCAACGACGTCGAAGAAAGTTGCGGCATGTGTATGTTTTGTGGTTGGCGGTGAGATTTGTTGCATGTGGTAGATCTGAGAGTTATCTAGAGTTATCGATAAGAGAAAAGATAGAGAAAAAAATGAAACGGGGTCATTTGCAACCAGGGTAAAAGTCGTAAATGATTAACCTACTTACAAATATAACTCATTCTACATAATGCACTTTTTTATTGTCAAAATACCTAATTAAGTTCCATTTTTGTTTCATTACACATAACATGTTATATGTTATGCGTAATGAAACAAAAAACAAACTTAATTAGGCATTTTGACAATTAAAAAAGTACATTATTTAGAATGATTTGGTGTTACTTTGCCATGGGGATTTAATCTCTGCTTCTATTCTAAGGAGAGCTTTAGATGAATTTTTTTTGTCTTCTGGACTTAGACTTGGTATTAATAAATGTACTGGCCCTAAAGAGGTGAAAACGAATATTAGTATAGTCATGCCTTTTAATGAAGGAAAGCTTCCTGTTAGATACTTAGGAGTCCCTTTGGTTGTTAATTAGGATTCTAACTATGGGTGATTGTACTGTGCTTAATGAGAATGTCAAAAAAAAAGAATAGATGATTGGAGGAATAAGACACTATTTTTTGCTGAGAGATTGCAATTAGTTGCTTCAGTGCTCCAGTCTCTTCACATCTATTGGGCTTCTATCTTTATTTTGCCCATCCATATATGCAATGACATTGATAAATTGTTAAAGGGTTTTTTTATGGAATACCGAGGGTATTCTTCTTTGGTTTGGAAACAGATTCTTGGCCTAAGGAACAAAATTAGGAGTTTTGTGTAATTTAAGATTGGTAATGGGAAAAAGTGTAACTTCTGGTTTGACAAATGGCAGAGAAAGTGTAACTTCTGGTTTGACAAATGGCATAATAGGGGTCTTTTGTGTGATCTAATTGATGAACATTGTGATATTCATCATAGCAGTTGTAAAGTTCTTCATATAAAAACTATGTTCACCAAATAGAAGTATTGAACATCATGATGTTCATCTAGTAAAAACAAAGTTCATCTTATAATAGCCATAAATGCTTAACCTACTTACAAATTTGACTCATTCTACATAATGTACACTTTTTATTGTCAAAATGCCTAATTAAGTTTGTTTTTTGTTTCATTACGCATAACATATAACCAGATAAAACGGAAATGTTATGCGTAATGAAAAAAAAACAAACTTAATTAGGCATTTTGACAATAAAAAAAGTACATTATGTAGAATTAGTCAAATTTGTAAGTAGGTTAAGCATTTATGACTTTTACCCTTTGCAGCCAAGTAGAGAGAAGAAAATTTAAAATTAAAAGATTGAGGAATATTCATTTAAATGCATCACACTTAGTTTCGAAAGTTATTTGAAGTGAAAATGATGCAAAGTAATACTAGCAACAAATTTGACCTGCAGAAGATGGAAATTACATAGGATTTCTCTAACTTGATCAAATATATATATATATATATATATATATATATATATATATATATATATATATATATAATTTTTAGCTAAAAAATATATTGTGATGCATATAGAAGATTAGGGATGCATCTAATTCAAACTGATGCATCTCTAATGTGTAGTTATAGTTATTTCTTATCATTCTTATTCTTCTCATTTAATCTTTAGTCTATAAGTTATAGTACTTAAAAGTTTATTTAAGTTGCGACATAATTAGCGACTTTCAAGTATGTCACAAACATGTGACACAATTAACGACTTGTTTTTCTGAATTCGCAAGTTAACGACTTAGTTCGCCACATCTATTGGATGTCGCGAAATTGGCGACTCCACTTGCGATGTGTTCTTAAATATCGTAAATATAGCGACGCAATTTGCGCACAGTTTGCCATAACATCATTTGTAATAAGATTGCGACTTACTTTACGATATAGTTTGCGACATTCGCAAAGTTGGTGCCGCTAACGTGTCACCAATTGTGACTTTGATTTAAATGTCGCCAAAATACACAGCTAAACTGCCTTTTTCTATAATGTGTGTGATTGTTAGTGTCTTTTTTAGCTTTATGCACAGAAAATTCAAAAACTGAGTGTATTAATGCTAAAAAATAGCATAAGACATTTGAAAATCGAGCTAAGGTGCACAAGATTTCACGATTTTTTATGTGCTACATTTGAGTAAATAACCTAGATCCGACACTGCATATGCTTGTTTATGATGAAATGTCATTTGATTTGTAATAGCTTTGCAAAGTGACACTTACCTGACATCTAAACATGTATTAAACCGAGTGGGAACACAATACAAACAACAATATATCTTACTTTAGACATAAGAGAAAAGTTAAATATAGTTCTCAAATTCATTAAAGATTTAATAAACAAATCATAACCACTTATCTTTTCATTAATCATATCGTTACATAAAAAGAATCATACAATCGCGACGAGAATTAAATCATTTTTTGATAAAGGGGCACTTTTATATAATTCTAACGAACTTTTTATCGATTTCTTTTTTCTTATTCTTTTTTGAGTGTTGAAATTTTCGTATGAAAAAAATCACATGTGATTTGTTATTTTAAAATCATATGTAATTTTTTTAGACGCATTTTTTTTGTTATACTTGGGTTTCCGACTCGATATTGCGAGCTAATCTCAGGACGACTACTCTTTTGGATAGCCCGAAGTCGGTGAAGGAGAACCTCCGTGGCTAATGCAGAGGATTAATTTTCTCCCCAGTATTCGAACCCAAGACCTAGACGTAAATTTTTACACTATAACAAAACTCAAAAAGAAAAATGTTCATCGAAAGTATATCAATTTGTCCGTCAATTAAAATAAATAAATAAATAAAATCGCGATAGTGTATCTTTTGTCGCTTAACTATTTACCGTAAGATATTTTATTTTCTGAAAATTGACCTCTTTTTCTCATTTTCATTTTTTTATGAAAAAAATTAGTGGCTGTGATTTGTTCGTCGTATCTTTTTAAATAATTCGAGACTTTTATTGCACTCAACCTCTTGAGATAAAGTGATAAGGAATATGATGTAACTAATAACCGTTCCGCATCATGCACCATCACCATGTCGACATTCATGAAAACCAACAGACAACAGTAGCGCTATTTTGTAGTATTTCTGCTCGTCGGATATTATGCTTGAACTCGACAGAAGAAAGCAGCTTGATAATGGTAGGGGCGGCCTGATGGGCCTCACGATCTTCCTAAGTTCTGTTCATATTTGATCGGTGTGATTTGCAGTTGCATGCATGGTAATTAAGTTGGTAACCACGTAAAATTAAAAAATCTAATACTAGTAGTTTTTATTATTGCTGATATACTTATAATATGTCGTTAATTGACCCTTTATACGAGGGAGAAAATGAAAATAAAACCATCTTCTTCAAAAACCATCTTAACTAGAAGAAATATCATTTTCCAATAAATAAATAAAGATACTAATCTAAAAACACCACAAAGACATGTCATCAAACAATTTCACGTCATCAAATATATTATCATACCCCGCCAAACGAGGTGACGGTAGCATTAATCCCTCTGCCATGCTGTCAATAACACCTGGCATTCCAAATATCTCATCCTCGTCGACATCAAACACAATTTCCTTAATCTTTTCACATGGTCTAAAACCATCAGCCGCTTCGGCAGCTGCCTTTTGTATGTCTATTACGTCACCAGACTTCGGGACAGGCAGCCGCCAAAGCGAGTCGGCAAAATTCAAACATGCAGATCGACCTCTCATTGCTAAAACAGCCACGTCATGTGCTCTAGCTGCCATTTCAGCAGTAGGATGTGTACCAAGCCACACTCTGGACTGCGTTATCGGATGTCTTACCTCACATACCCATTTACCGTACTTCCTACTCCTTACTCCTCGGTATATGGGGTGTCGTGTTTCCTTAAACTTTTTTCTTCCTGCTCTTTTCTTAGGGTTTTGTGAAGCTAGCATAAGTTCGGGTTCTAAAGAGGGTTGTACAAGTGACAAATTTTCTTGACTTAGGTAATGTGATTCGATATCCATGTATTTAGTAGTTAGTGAGATTGTGATAGATTGAGGTTTGAATTATCGATGTGCAACTTGCGAGTGATGACTATATATATGCAGATGTTGTGCGTGTGAAGAGCGGTTGATTATAGAGGGTGTGAGCGTGAGAGAAGAGATATTTAATACTACGTATACAGTTTGTGTTAAACAGTTGCATTTTAGGATTTGTTTCATCCTGTATGGAGTGACAATAATCATATTTCATTGTCACAAAGTCATAATAATTGGTTAAGGTAAAAAGGTTTTTTTGGGTCTAAATAATCACATATTAGTATAAAATAATACTATCATATTTTGATCTGAGGAGTAATACATTACATGTAAAATTTCTGTCGGGGTTACTTTCAGAAAAAAAATAATACTAATATATAGATTAATTTGCAATGATAATCTGTTAATTCAATGGTATAGAGAACACAGTTTAATTTAAAAATAAAATGCCATTTTGTAAACTAGAAAGGTGCCCGCGCGATGCGGGGGCAGATTGTTGGGGTGAAGAGGAGGGAGGTGGGGTGGTGGAAAGTGGTTGTTGGGGTGGTTGTTGAGGTGGTTATAAATTGTTGGGGGTGGTTGTTGAGGTGGTTATAAATTGTTGGGGGTGATTGTTAGGGGTGGTTGTTTCTATAATTAGTAAGTAAAATTCTGAATTTTTAAGTCTTTCTAATTATAGAATAGTCCCAAATACATTATATAGTAGTATAAATATTAGTTTCCTTAGATTTATCAATTTCAAGAAGAAAAAGCAAACAAACCACACATTTTGTGTTTCATTTACGTTTAAAGAGTATTTAATTGACCCTGTTTTACTAAAATGCGTAAAACAAACAAATATTAAACAAGTAAAGCATTTTTTATGTTTTTGCGGAAAAAAAAATAATAATAATAAATAAAACAAAACAAAAAACATTAAGGGGGTATATGACTAATAAACATGTACTCATATTATACACCTTATATCGACCATTAACTGAGAAACGTTTCCACTTCGTATTTTATTTTTTCTTTGATCATGTTAATGTCGGATATAATCTCCAAGAGACCTTTTATTTAAGCGCGGAGTTTATCTGATAACTTACAATGAAAACTAACACATCAAGATCACAAGATCATCAACAAAAAGTAAAAATAACATGCAAAAGATATATACTTTCGAAACACATTTAGCTAGTAATAACTAATATAAGATTACATCGAGATAAGAAGAATAAATTAACTAGCTTCTCACTCATCTCTATTTATAAAGATGAAAGGGATAAAATCCCTATGAAATTAGGATTACATAGTATCATTCAAGGCTGTTAAGATCGCGTGTAAACTCGTAGGATCGTACGATTTACATGTTCACTAGCTAAACCGTATAGGATCGTGGTAGGATCGTAAGTAAGATCGTAGGATTGCATGTAAGATTGTAAGATCGTCAGGTGATCTAAGTTCACTTTTTTTTTTTTTTTTTTTTTTTTTTTTTTTTTTTTTTTTTACTTTTTCTATCTTTTTAGTCCATCTCACTTGCGTAGGACAAAGAACAAACGTGTGTTTTACTAATTTCTAATAAGTAAACCATTGTTGTTTCATTTTCTAAATAGATTATAGCCTATACCTAGTTTTCTATTTTTCTAAATAGATTATAGTCTAAAAATGTTCAATAGTTTAATTTACTTTACTTCATTATGATTAAACTAAGCAAATGGTATGTTTTGGAATGCAACTAATGAAAGGCTTGTTTCCTTGAAATCATGTAGATGGCTCGTATGTTTTGAGACATTTAGGACGCATGTTATGTAATATTATTCCGTTAAATGAAATCATGTAGATGGCTCGTATGTTTTGAGACATTTAGGACGCATGTTATGTAATATTATTCCGTTAAATAGTTAAGGTAACGATTGAATATATATATATATATATATATATATATATATATATATATATATATATATATATATATATATATATATATATATATATATATATATATATATATATATATATATATATATATTTTGTTTCACTATTACTTTGGTGTTTGGAATTTGAACTTTGTCATTTTCAAGATGATATTATATGAAATTATCTTTGATGTTGAGTAGAAATGTAAAACAGTTTGACTCATTTATCATTTGTTAACAAACTATGAAAAATTGGTAGGATCGTAGGATCGCGATCCGATCCTACTGTCTCAATCTTGCAAAGACAAAAAAGATTCCACGTGGGATTGCGATCTTGACAGCCTTGGTATCATTGATTGCTTTTCACATCAAGCAATCTTAATTTAAGTCTAACACTAGTTATATTTAACTAAGTACAAATAAATCACTATACATAAACTAATCACAATTTAGCCCAATAAGAATTGCTACGATATCATAATAATTTTCATTTAAGTAGTGATTCTTATTCTATACTGACACCAACATCTTCATGCAATGTTGGAACCTCGAGGGACAACCTTATTAACTAAGAATTGTACCTTATTAAATATCCAAGTTAGCTTCATTAGACCTACTTCACCATCTTCCTTTCAGCAACATTACCTCGTGTACTCTCTTGATCAGGTACTCTGGTTTCTATAATGTATGCCCCTACTTTTGCACGAAGGTGTACATGCTCATTTACTAAGTAGTAGGTGTTTGTCTTTCCTTCATGTTGTTTAACCTTTAAATTTCTTTGAGCTACTGCAGCATCATCGTTACTATCCTGAATAACCATAGTTTCACGATTATCCTGAGCTCCCTGCAGTTTCACCTCAAACGAAACACACTATTGAACATGTACTCCATGGACTCTTGTTTTTAACACAAGACCAAGTTGCTTGAACCCAACTTGTTTATAACCTTTATGCTTTAGTGTACCTAACCCATCGAGCTTTTAGTAACTAAACCTAGTACGCATACTAGTAATTCTTTTTCAAATCTTGCCTTAACACTGTCAAGTTTATTTAACCCTTCAGAAACTCTAAAGACTCAAATTATTCAACAAGTCTCGCAAGTCGTGTGTTAAACCCGCTTTCTTGAAATCTTAATCTACTTGCCTTTAGAAAACTCCTAAAGATTCAATCTTTTCAACTCGATTATACTAAACTTGTACTCCAAACAATCACTTTCCTTGAATCCTCAAGAAAAAGCCAAACCTTGCTTGTATTCCAAGTTATCACAAGGACTTGATCTTCAAGAAACCCGCAGGAACCTCCAAATTAGATTTATCAAGACCCCCCCCCCCCCCCTAAAAAAGCAACAAACACATGAAGCTTCTTAACCTTCAACATTAATTATAGCCAACGAACTCGAAATCATTAACATTTTGAAGCCTTTACATCACTTTGTCAAAGCTCCTTGTAACCTCAATCTTAATCTCCAAGTAAGTCCTTCAAAGTGACTTTCTTATACATCAAGTTTCCTTTTGATCTGCCTAAGCTTAAAACACCTTATAATGAGGTGTAAAAGCGTATGGTTTTAAGTGTCATTTAGCCCTTAATTTGATATACTTTATGTGATTCATTACCTTAAGTCATTTCTTTTTTAGTTTTAGCTGTTTAGGACTGCTTTTCTGGAAACATGTGAAATTGGGGATTATTTAGACGAAGAACGAAAAAAGAAAAAAAAAAAAGACAAGTTTCAAGTTCGTGACCGGCACGTTTGACATTGTCACTAGAAGTGTCCAAAAAGTGTAATATTAGATATGTTTACGAATCAGTGTATGGAGACGGCCTTTCTGACCTGTCACAACCCTTGGGATGATATCACGCTATAGCGGTGGAATAATATACCCTAAGACGATTTACAACGTGACGGCGTCACAACCATATGTGGAATTACTTGGAGATAAATCCTAGATGATTTTTGGTGCTTTTCCTGCCATTCTTACCTTAGTTTATCATATGTATGGAAGAGATAAGTCTTTGGACTAATCAATCACTCATACCCTTAATTGTTTGATTATATCTTGTTCTTGTTTCCTCATTACTATGCTAGGTTATATTTGATTAGTATTTACTTAGGGTTTATGCATGATACTTGTTAGTATATAATTCTTGCTTCCTACCGATTCTTTGTTTGTGTTTCCAACAACTATGTACGAAACATGATTAATATCATCACACTACTTAGTTGATTATATTAGATTGCCTATGATACGTGATTAACATCCGTCCCTCTAGTTAATCACCTAGAACACAAGCTAGATACCTAGATAGCTTATGCCCTTAGTTCCCACTTCCCTCTAGTTAATTAATCCGCATCCACTATAACGTCATTGTCTAATTCCCGTCCCTCTAGCAATTTAGCTAAGAGACCTAGCCATCACATGCTTCTAGTGGAATCGTTACCTAGAAATCATAGGCATTTGATCAAATAAGGAAGAGACAATCAATACGTAGATTAACAAAGAGTAGTGCACCCTAAGTAAATACGCCTTTATCTCATATTGATTTTTACCAAAATTTACTTTTACTTGCAATTTTATTTTATTACAATTTAGGATAATATTTGTATAAAAATAAACTCTCTAAAACCCTAGAATTTTATTTGCTTTCATAAATATAAAAATACCAAAAAGAATCTTCCCTCGCCTTTAGATCAATCGTCATTCATGTCGAGCCTATCTCACTATTCACCTAAAGAACGATCAATCTCCGGGACTTATCTATATTATACTACTGATGCATGGGAATTGCACCAGGCTTTACCTCTCGAGGGATCTCGAGAAGCTTACAACCCCCACCGGGCAGTGTACCTGATCGTTGTAGTATAGTATAGTGACAAGTACCGAGGGATTGATCGTTCAACTTGGGAATAGTGTCGCTAGGATTAGAAAACCTAAAGACTAGGTCTAGAGATGAGGGATGATTCTTTTTATATTTTTTTTGTTTTATAAAAGCAATTAAAAATCTCGGTTTTGAAGGAGTTGGGCGGAATTAGTTGCTAGTCAACTAACCCAATAACTAAGATGCAATCAAAATAAAATGCTAAAAATAAAAATAAACTAAATTATACTAGTGGTGTGAGCAATATATGGGAGAATTGTATTTATTTAGGTTTCACTACTCCCTAGATATCTTTTACAGGTTAATTACTTGTTACAGTTGCGTGGATGACGGATTGTATTCCTTAATACCATTCATGGGGTGGCGTACTTACTTCCCCAATCCTATAAGCTCCTACTTCACTCCTATGTCGAGCCGGATAAGAAGCTCCTAACATGGGATCACTAGAATTCGCTCATGCATTAAATACAATCATAAAAACCTAGTACACATCGGTTTATGTTTCTTAAGACGTTCAAGCAAGTTACACAATGGAGATATGCCAATTTTCTTAAGTCTAACATTGAAATCATTCATCCATTACAACTATAAACAAGCAATCAACCTATAATCAACATCTAGGTTTCATTACATCTAAGCAAACACATGAAAGATCTAGCCTAGCATGTTGAAATTAAGACAAGCATAAGATATATTCAAACAACACGTAGACATAATGAATTGAAAGAGGACTTATCTTAATTGAACATGAAAGGTTTCAAGGGGTGAAAACCCTTGAAAATACTGTTACAAACGACCTAGGGTTTATTAGGTTCGACCCTAGTATTCTCCACACAAGTTCCTCCCTTAATGAATGAAAAATAGAAAAGTATATATAGATTTTGTGAGGTGACGGCGTCAAGAGTAAATGTCTGACGCCGTCAGCTCGCCGCCAATAAACTCCTCGGACTGCCTAGATCTTGATTTGACGCTGTCACGTGTAGTCCATCTTCTGGCCGTCACCAATTTAACTCTTGACGCCCTTCTCTTGACGCCTTCAGGTTTTCACTGGGTCGTCATGGATTTTACTCCTGACGCCGTCACAATTTCCTTCTTGACGCCGTCAGGTACTGTTCTCAGCATGGAAAATTAAGTCTTTGCCGTTTTCTTCACTTTTATGCTCCAAAAACGTCCAAAATGCTTCCTTTTCCAGAATTCACTCCTAAAGTACCTAAGATCACAAAAGGAACGATTTAGGGCAATATTTGATCAAATAAATTCAATTCCGGGCTTAAATGACCCCCTAAAAACGGTTCATTTTTGCCTCATCATATACCCTTACACTTGAGATTTGCTTGTCCTCAAGCAAATGTGCTTTTATTCTAATCAAAATACAATTTAGGGGTCATTTAACACAAATATAAAAGTAATTACAACAAATAATCGTTCCACTAAAGACCAAAGACAAGCACGGAGGTCATACACTAGCACCTCACAAATAGTGTTTAGATACTCACATCTCTCGGGTGTAATAAAGTATATATGACAATATGGAAATGAAAAACATCTCTCACTACCTGTCATAGCAAAATAGATTACCATAGGCTTGGGAAATGATCAAACCTCTACCACATGGCGTAAGCACCTAGGATAAACTATCAAAGAGGTCTTTTAAAGGGTTGTAACGTTAGGTGTAGGGATATGAAATACACGGTTTTGTTGGATATAGGCAGTCTTTACAGGTGGCGAGTTAATCATCATGGTCAATTACATGTACAATGTGGCATTGCCAAGCCAAGACTAGACTCGACTTATGTTAGGAATTAGAAAAAGGTTCGGTCACCCCATGTATTTACATACTTAGCATAGCTCTTAGTTTTGTATATATTAGATTAGATATAGTCACACCGTGGAGGACGGACGGGTCTTTACCCACTGTACACCTTATCCACAGCCCGCAGGAGGGCGTATATTGTAATTGTATATATACCCCTTCCCACACAAGGGAAGGGTTGGTTGATTTCACATAATACACACACCTCAAAGGTGTTTTCTCTGACTAGAAATCTTCCCTTCTCTCTATTTCTCTCTCTAACTCTTAACAATGTTTACCTCCATCTTTCATAACCCAAGACCACCTGAATCACACAAGAATCAACATTTATTTCGATCCTACAACTTAAGCTAATAAATGAAAATAACAAAAACATAAAATAAACATAGAATGAAACGGGATGGTAGTCCATATGTTTTTTTTCCTTTTTCTATTTTTTTTCTTTTTCTTGATTTTTCGATTTTTTTTTTTTTTTTTTTTTTTTTTTTTTTTTTTTTTTGCATACACTTTTACCCTACCATCCAAAATAATACATCATAGGGAATGAACATTCCCCTTACACTTGAATTTTTACATACTTTATAATAAACTAATCTAATGACTCGAATTAAGATAATCAAAACACTTGGAGTACTTTTAAAATTAACGCACATATGGGGGTAATATATGATGTTCTTCCCCATTACTCCATAATATAAGTACTTTACCCAATCGTCCCAATCGTCCCAAAATAATATGTACAAGGATATGAGTATGACTCGACTTAGCAACCATGTAATCAATTAGACAATTAACTACGGGTTTAACAAATAACAATAATGCACTAAAGATGAGTGCATACATGGAAGGCTAAGGCGATTTGGGTGTACATTTAAGTGCGGTGTAACAAATTCTTCCTTTAAGTAAGATGCTTAAAGTTAGAAATGAAAAGATAGGCTCGGAGGGGTGTACTAGGGGTTTCGTGTACTAAAAATGAGTACAACGCTAAGGTGTGGGAAAAATTAATTGACTTTACTAGCCAAGTAATATGACTTAAATGGTCAAGTAATTATGATACGGGTTTAACACAAGGGTGATCCTAATTCCTCTTATCATGTAGTAAATCCTACCACACGAATGTAGTCTCACTAGCGGTCTCGGAATGCATCACTAACACAAGTTCTAGAATCTAAATGCTACCGGTACACTCATAAGCACTAAAATTAAATGCTTTTCCTATCAAATCTAAAGGCGAACCTCACATATTTGGGTGAAAATTTTTTCTAAATAGTACGGTTTTGTGCTAGTCATACGATCTCCTATCCATGAGACGCTTGCAAAGGCTAAAGTTTCACTCCTAAATGTTGTAAAAAAATTTAAATTTGGCGCTAAAATTACACTAACAAGTATTTCTCATAGTTTTATTACACATCTACCATCAAACAAACAAACTCAAGCGCAAGTGTATCTGTAAGGTATCATCATTTTACCCTCCCCTTACACTTAGGATGAACATTGTCCCCAATGTTCAAGTAAAGAATGTAAAAGTAAAATAGCTAAAAAGAATGAAATCAAATACTCCCCTGATTTGCTCGGTATGGATAATAAGGTGGCCAGGTTAGATCTTCCTCCAAAAAAATGAACAATCAAAGTTTCCCTTCCAGAATATAAATCATCTTCTTGTCATACATAACCTGTAAAACCTGAGAAAACAGACAAGGCAACCTCGCGTACAATCCACGGCAATCTATATATGCTAACAAATCCTAAAATGCAAAGTAAGATATAATGCTTGTGGAATGATGTTTGTAGATCTCCTGGAGATTATAAAACTAAAGATTCGACAAAAACTTTAAGACTCTGTTAGAAAAACAAAACTAGTAAAATTTTCAGAATTTTACACGTGACGCCGTCAGGAGTTTCTTCGTGACGCCGTTAGAAGTGACCTGCAGAAATTCTTATGTTAAGTTTCCGGAAAATTTCTGGAAAAACTTTGTCCTACTTCCTGGAAAATCCTATAGAACATCATTATGATTCGATACAAGTATTTGACTCTAACAAATATGAATATACATGTTCACTTAATATTGTGGAGATTCATGATCAAGTTTGTTTCTTGAAAACATATTTGGGGTTTCCCCTTACACTTATCTTTTGCGAAATACCTTTGGATGAAGTTAAGACTAAGCCAAACAACAAAATAAAGTATTTTCACCATTTTAGTTTGAAACATGATCTACCAACAATAAAAATAAAGCATGCATACGGAAGCAAATAACAATCAAACAAATAAAAATCACACAAAACATGGGTTGCCTCCCAAGAAGCGCTTTTCTTTATTTACGAGTCTTGTAGCTAGACTCAAGGTCATGGGTTACTACGTGACCTCATCATTGGTTTCACTCTCTAGGTCATCTCCTACACCAGTTTTGTATTCCGGACCTAGTTGCAAGCATTCTTTGTAGAAACCAAGCATCCTATTCATCACATACTCTACTCCTCTACGTCTATCCTCATCATTCCTATAGTAAGCCACTTTTGTGTTCCTTTTCTATGTTTGACAGGAGGCGGTACTGCTCAATCTTATAGGGCATTTGGTAAGCAATCTCATCATTCTTTTCCTTGAACCTAACTATCCCTAGAGTTAGATCATAACTCATCTTAGTGGTCTCAACGAATGGTTTTCCAAACACTACTTGACCTAGGCAAGCATCTATCACCGGACGAGTATCCTCTACTATCATAAAATCGATCTCATAAGTGAAATTTTCGACAATCACATGCAATCCTTTCACTCTTCCTACAAAATTACTTATCAAATTCTTATTGGGCATCATCCTATAACCAAGTTGTTTCTTCATTACCCAATTATAATAAGTCCTAGTCATGATGTTTATAGGAGATCTAGGATCGATATAAGCTTTCCATATATGCATATGCCCAATGTTGCATGGTATGTTGATGTTAGAGGGATCTCCCATTTTGATAAGGGGTGAGCCAAGGATATATGGTGTCTCGGGGCCATCGAATAAATCCTTATGATATTCCCGTTCTTCCTTGGTGGGCAACTTATCAAAGTACACTTCTACAGTCTCGACTTCCTCTAACTCTTCTCCCTTATTAACCTCAACTTCCCTAATTTCATCCCTAGTCTCGGTTTCTACTCCAACTTCATCTTTGTCATTTTCTTCTATATCCTTATCTATTGGCTTAGTGGTGACAACATTGACAAAGTGGACGTGTTTGGATGATGAGGGGTCCTTAGTTTGGATTCCGCCATTGGCATCCCTAGTATCCTTCCTAGGTGTAGTTAACGCTTGGTTGTTGAGGGCTTTCAACAAGTTGTCAATTTTATTGGTCATCTCCGTTTGTTGTAGGTTGAATTCGGTTTCAAACCTAGCTATGCGAGCTTCTTGAGATGCCATAAACTTGGACATCAATCCTTCAAGATTGTTGGTACTACCATAATTGTTGGAAGGATTGTTGTTGAACGTACGGTTGGAGGGTGGACCGTTTGGTTGGTAACGATTAGACAGATTAGAAGAATTGGCTTGGTTTTGTTTCCACCTAAGGTTTGGGTGATTCTTCCAAGAAGGGTTGTAGGAATCACCATAAGGGTTTGGCTCGGGTTTGAAAGTGTACCACTTATCTCCCGCTTCGTCGGTACGCCAGGATGCGTAGTCCGCAAAAGCTGTTCCGGGGAGTTCCACACAATCACGAGTGTCATGGGGACCACTACATAATTCGCATGAAGAAGTGATTTTGTTCACTTGGCTTGAAGGCTTAGGAGCTTCGTAAGATTTCATGAGAAACTTGACTTGGTCCTCAAGTTCCATAATCCTACGGTCGGGAGTGCTAGAATTGTTCGCAGGCAAAGATATTGCCTTGACCGTTTTGTTCAAATCACGGGGATCATTCCAACATTCGTTGTCATAGAGAGCAAGATCTTCTATGAGTTCCCATGATTCTTCCGCACTTAGATCACGTAGCTTACCACCGGCCGATTGGTCAATGGTTCGCCTCTTGGAGAGATCGATATGGTCATAGAACATTCGGACTTGGAGCCAAAGATCTATGCCACGATGAGGGACTTTTTGGAGTAAGTCCTTGAAACGAGTCCATGCTTCATATAGAGTTTCACCTTGACGTTGTTGGAACATCAAGATATCATTTCTAAGCTTGGTAGTTCTCCCCGATGGGAAAAATTGAGCAAGGAAACGAGTGGTGAGATCATCCCATGAGGTGATGGATCCTGCGGGTAAACGTTCAAGCCATTGACTAGCTTGATCACGTAGAGAGAATTGGAATAGGCGTAATCGGGTTGACTCTCTAGTTGTAGCATCAAGGTCTATAGAATCTACGATTTTAAGGAAGTCCTTGAGATGTTGATTTGGATCTTCGGAACGAAGTCCATGGAATGCACATCCGCTTTGCACCAACCGGATGGTGTCGGATCGCAAGGGAGACACATTGGCTCCTTGGGTGAGCTCAATGGTGTTTCGATAGCCTTGGTGGCTAGGTCGGGAGTACTCTCCTAGGGTTCGGGGCCTAAGAGGTTGGTTAGCTAGTGGTGGGTTTTGTGGGTGGTCTTGTTGTGGTGGGTTGATGGGTTCAAAGATGTTACCATCTTCCATGATGTCTGATGGTAAAGAGTTACGAACAAAAACACGAAGAAATACGATAGACTAAAGAAAACCTAAAAATAAAAATAAAATCTTACTAGAAAGGAATCTAGCAAGTAGACCTAATAAAAAGAAATCCTAACCTAGACAATAACTATTCCCCGGGCTGCGGCGCCAAAAACTTGATGCGTGGGAATTGCACCAGGCTTTACCTCTCGAGGGATTTCGAGAAGCATACAACCCCCACCAGGCAGTGTACCTGATCGTTGTAGTATAGTATAGTGACAAGTACCGGGGGATTGACCGTTCAACTTGGGAATAGTGTCGCTAGGAATAGAAAACCTAAAGACTAGGTCTAGAGATGAGGGATGATTCTTTTTGTATTTTTTTTGTTTTATAAAAGCAATTAAAAATCTCGGTTTTGAAGGAGTTGTGCGGAATTAGTTGCTAGTCAACTAACCCAATAACTAAGATGCAATCAAAATAAAATGCTAAAAATGAAAATAAACTAAATTATACTAGTGGTGTGAGCAATATATGGGAGAATTGTGTTTACTTAGGTTTCACTACTCCTTAGATATCTTTTACAGGTTAATTACTTGTTACAGTTGCGTGGATGACGGATTGTATTCCTTAATACCATTCATGGGGTGGCGTACTTACTTCCCCAATCCTATAAGCTCCTACTTCACTCCTATGTCGAGCCGGCTAAGAAGCTCATAACATGGGATCACTAGAATTCGCTCATGCATTAAATACAATCATAAAAACCTAGTACACATCGGTTTATGTTTCTTAAGACGTTCAAGCAAGTTACACAATGGAGATCTGCCAGTTTTCTTAAGCCTAACATTGAAATCATTCATCCATTACAACTATAAACAAGCAATCAACCTATAATCAACATCTAGGTTTCATTACATCTAAGCAAACACATGCAAGATCTAGCCTAGCATGTTGAAATTAAGACAAGCATAAGATATATTCAAACAACACATAGACAAATTGAATGAATTGAAAGAGGACTTGTCTTAGTTGAACATGAAAGGTTTCAAGGGGTGAAAACCCTTGAAAATACTGTTACAAACGACCTAGGGTTTATTAGGTTCGACCTTAGTATTCTCCACACAAGTTCCTCCCTTAATGAATGAAAAATAGAAAAGTATATATAGATTTTGTGAGGTGACGGCGTCAAGAGTAAATGTCTGACGCCGTCAGCTCGCCGCCAATAAACTCCTCGGACTGCCTAGATCTAGATTTGATGCCGTCACGTGTAGTCCATCTTCAGGCCGTCACCAATTTAACTCTTGACGCCCTTCTCTTGACGCCTTCAGGTTTTCACTGGGTCGTCATGGATTTTACTCCTGACGCCGTCACAATTTCCTTCTTGACGCCGTCAGATACTGTTCTCAGCATGGAAAATTATGTCTTTGCCGTTTTCTTCACTTTTATGCTCCAAAAACGTCCAAACTGCTTCCTTTTCCAGAATTCACTCCCAAAGTACCTAAGATCACAAAAGGAACGATTTAGGGCAATATTTGATTAAATAAATTCTATTCCGGGCTTAAATGACCCCCTAAAAATGGTTCATTTTTCGCCTCATCAACTACAATTGTTAGATACACTGCTTAGGGGGTTGTAAAACTTCGGTGTTGCAACCACCGCATCAACTTATTTCAACACAACGAAGTCAAATAATAACCGAGAAACAACACGAAAATCATATCTGTCCATCCAACTTCGATAGGCTTTATCTCCCCACGTTGTGTGATTCATTCTTCTTGAACAAGGCTTTTATACCAATAGTTCAATAAAATCTCCAAGAAACCTGAAGACTTAGCGCTGAAATGATCAAAGAACTTACAAGAAAAGTCAACACATCAAGATCAAACCACAAAAGAAAGAACAACATGCACAAGATATATACCCTTGAATCCCCTTTATCAATAACAAATAAACGGTTACATCGAGAAAAGAAGAATTTATTAACTATCATCCACCATCACCTTTATTTGTAGAGTTGAGGGGTAGAATCCTTACGGAATTGGAATTCGTAGTATCCTTGTTTGTCTTGTAAACCAAGCAATCATACGTTAAGAGCCCTTTTGGTTTTATGGGATTGAAAGGGTGCAGATTGATTGAAAATGTAAATCCGTTGTTGGGTATAATTTTTTCCCCGCATTCAATGAACTAGCCCCTGATACGTTGGAATCGCACCAGGCTTTAACTCTCGAGGGATCTCGAGAAGCTTACAACCCCCACCAGGCAGTGTACCTGATCGCTGTAGTATAGTATAGTGACAAGTACCGGGTGATTGATCGTTCAACTCAGGAATAGTGTCGCTAGGATTAGAAAGCCTAAAAACTAGGTCTGGAGGTGAAGGATGATTCTTTTTGTATTTTTATATTTTTATAAAAGCAATTAAAATCTCGGGTTTTAGAAGAGTTGGCGGAATTAGTTGCTAGCCAAATAACTCAATAACTACAAATGCAATCAAAATTAAGTAACAAAAATGGAAATGAAAGCTAATTAAACTAGTGGTGTAAACAATAATAGGGAAAGTTGTGTTTACTTAGGTTTCATAACTCCTTAGATATCTTTTATAGGTTGATAGTTTGTTACAATTGCATGGATGACGAGTTGTATTCCTTAATACTAGTCGTAGGGCCGTGTACAATATTCCCTAACTCTATAGGATCCTACTTCACTCCTATGTCGAGCCGTTAGAAGCTCCTAACATGGGATCATTAGAATTCTCCTACGCATTAAATACAACCAAAAATCATAATACACCTCTGATCATGTTTCTTAAGACATTCAAGCATGTTACCAATGGAAGTCTGCCAGTTTTCTTAAGCCTAACATCGAATACAATCATCCGTAACAACTATAAACAAACAATCAACCCATAATTAACATCTAGGTTTCACTACATCTAAGCAAGCACAAAAGAGATCTAGCCAAGCACGTTAAATTAAAGACAAGTGTAAGATATATTCAAGCAACACATAGACATATTGATTGAATTGAAAGAGTACTTATCTCAAATTGACATGAAAGGTTTCAAAGGGTAAAAACCCTTGAAAAAGCTGTGAAAATTGACTAGGGTTTTTCTCCAAAGTTGTACCCTCAAAATTACACCCTAATGAATGAAATTTGGAAAACTATATATTGATAATACAGGGTGACGGCGTCAAGAAGAAATCTGTGACACCGTTAACTCGCCGCCCATAATAAAATCGGATTGCCTAGATCCACTTTTGACGCCATCATGTGTAATTTTGTTCTGGGCCGTCACTAATATATGGACCATGACGACCTTAGGTGACGCCGTCATCTCCTTAGTACAAAACTCTCTGGATCGCCATGTGTATCATCGACTTCCACCTCTTATATTACTCTTGACGCTGTCATGTAGAATCTTGTGACGCCGTCAGGTACTGTTCCCAGCAAGCAAAATTAAGATTTTGCCGTTTTCTTCACTTTTATGCTCCAAAAACGTCCGAAATGCTTCCTTTTCCAGATTTCACTCCAAAAGTACCTAAAATGACAAAAGGAACGATTTAGGGTAATATTTGATCAAATAAATTCGAATCCGGGCTTAATGACCCCTTAAAACGGTTCATTTTTCGCCTCATCAGATACCCTTACACTTGAGATTTGCTTGTCCTAAAGCAAATGCGCTTTTATTCTAATCAAAATACAAGTTAGGGGTCATTTAACACTAATATAAAAGTAATTACAACAAATAATCGTTCCACTAAAGACCAAAGACAAGCACGGAGATCATACACTAGCACCTCACAAATAGTGTCTAGATACTCACATCTCTCGGGTGTAATAAAGTATATATCACAATATGGAAATGGAAAACATTTCTAACTACCTGTCATAGCAAAATAGATTACCATAGGCTTGGGAAAGGATCAAACCTCCACCACTTGGCGTAAGCACCTAGGATAAACTATCAAAGAGGTCTTTCAAAGGGTTGTAACATTAGGTGTAGGGATATGGAATACACGGTTTTGTTGGATAAATGCAATATTTACTGGTGGCGAGTTAATCATCTTGGTTAATTACATGTACAATATGGCGTTGCTAAGCCAAGACTAGACTCGACTTAAGCTAATAAATAAAAAATAACAAAAAACATAAAACAAACATAGAATGAAACGGGATGGTAGTCTGTATGTTTTTTCTCCTTTTCTTTTTCTTTTTTTCGATTTTTTTTTTTTTTTTTTTTTTTTTTTTTGCATACACTCTTACCTTACCATCCAAAATAATACATCATAGGGAATGTACATTCCCCTTACACTTGAATTTTTACATACTTTACAATAAACTAATCTAATGACTCGAATCAAGATAATCAAAACACTTGGAGTACTTTTAAGATTAACGTACATATGGGGGTAATATAAGATGTTCTTCCCCATTACTCCATAACATAAGTACTTTACCCATGAGTCCCAATCGTCCCAAAACAATATGTACAAGATATGACTCGACTTAGCAACCATGTAATCAATTAGATAATTAACTAAGGGTTTAAACAAATAACAATAATGCACTAAAGATGAGTGCATACACGGAAGGCTAAGGCGATTTGGTTGTACATTTAAGTGGGTTGTAACAAATTCTTCTTTTAAGTAAGATGCTTAAAGGTAGAAACGAAAAGATAGGCTCGGAGGGGTATACTAGGGGTTTCGTGTACTAAAAATGAGTACAACGCTAATGTGTGGGAAAAATTAATTGACTTTACTAGCCAAGTAATATGACTTAAATGGTCAAGTAATTATGATACGGGTTTAAACACAAGGGTGATCTCAATGCCTCTTATCATGTAGTAAATCCTACTACATGAATGTAGTCTCACTAGCAGTCTCGGGATGCATCACTAACGCAAGTTCTAGAATCTAAATGCTACCGATACACTCATAAGCACTAATAGTAAATGCTTTTCCTATAAAATCTAAAGGCGAACCTCACATATTTGGGTGGAAAATTTTTCTGAATAGTACGGTTTTGTGCTAGTCATACAACTCCTATCCATGAGACGCTTGCTAAGGCTAAAGTTTCACTCCTAAATGTTGTAAAAAATTTTAAATTTGGCGCTAAAATTACACTAACAAGTATTTCTCTTAGTTTTATTACACACCTACCATCAAACAAACAAACTCAAGTGCAATAGTATCGTATAAGGTATCATCATTTGCCCTCCCCTTACACTTAGGATGAACATTGTCCCCAATGTTCAATAAAGAATGTAAAAGTGAAATAGGTAAAAGAATGAAAGCAAATACTCCCCTGATTCGTTCGGTGTGGATAGTGTGGTAACAAGGTTAGATCTTCCTCCAAGAAAATGAACATTCAAAGCTTCCCTTACAGAAAAATAAATCATCTTCTTGTCGTATATAACCTGTTAAACCTGAGAAAACAAACAAGGCAACCTCGCATAAAATCGGCGGCAATCTATATATACTAACAAGTCCTAGAAAACAATGTAAGATATAATGTTTGTGGAATGAATGTTTGCAGATTTCCTGGAGTTTATAAAACTAAAGAATCAACAAAAACTTCAAGTCTCCGTTAGAAAAACAAAACTCGCAAAATTTCCAGAATTTTACACATGACGCCGTCAGGAATTAATTCCTGACGCCGTCAGAAGTGACCTGCAGAAATCTTTACGTTAAGTTTCCGGAAAATTTCTGGAAAAACTTATGTCCTACTTCCTGGAAAATCCTGCAAAACATCATTATGACTCGATACAAGCAATTGACTCTAGCAAATACTAATACACATGTCCATTTATTATTGTGGAGAATCATGATCAATTTCGTTCTTAAAAACAAATTTGGGGTTTCCCCTTAAACTTATCTTTTGCAAAATACCTTTATATGAAGTTAAGACGAAGTTAAACGACAAAATAAAGCATTTTCACAATTTAGTTTGAAACATGATCTACCAACAATAAAAATAAAGCATGCATACGGAAGCAAATAACAATCAAACAATTAAAAATCACACAAAACATGGGTTGCCTCCCAAGAAGCGTTTTTCTTTATTTACGAGTCTTGTAGCTAGACTCAAGGTCATGGGCAATTACGTGACCTCATCTCTCGAGATGACGTATCCCACATAATTATGATCCTCACTATCGTGGTGGTGGTGTTTCAATCGATCGATACTCGCAGTCACCTCCTCTCCTCCTTTACTGCTCAAGTTAGCTATCCAATCTTGGCCTATGCCTTCAATTATGAATGGTCCATACCACCAGGGACTTGGTTTATCGGGTGGTACTGTTATCTCTGAGTGTCTTAAGAGTACCAGGTCTCCTTTCGCGAATGGTACATGATTCTTCGTCTGTTGACTACATTCAAACTTGACATGAACTTTGTTGCAGCTTTTGCCTCTCTCAAGCTCAGTTTCTTTGTAACTTTTGATCATTTTTTCCCATACAAGAATCTTTTCTTGAACACGATTAGGCGATGTGTCAATGTTGTTTTTGAGCTTTCTCTTTATCAAGCTTTCTTGTGCACATCGTGGGGTCATGGTAATCTTTCTTTTTCCTGACTTAAGCTCAATTTCCCTTTTTTCATACCTAATAACAGCTCTTGCGGTGGTAAAGAACGGTGCCCCTAGGATTATTGGCATGCATCCACCTCCTTTATCATCGATGATTATGAAATCAACGGGATACATGAACCCTGCAACATTGACCAGCACATCCTCTGCAATTCCCAATGGGTACACATAAGAGTAACCAGCGAAGGATAGCCTAACACGGGTGGTGGCTGGCGTTTCTGAGGTTAGTTGGGTGTAGATAGTTAGGGGCATAAGATTCACTTCCGATCCTTGATCGGCGAAAGCATTCAGATATTGCAAATTCCCAATGCTGGCTGGTATCTCAAAGTTCCCACAAGCCATCTACTTAGTAGCCACCTTTTGGTCAAGTAGTTTCTCGAATACCAGTCCCCCAGGTAATGTATCATACTCATCTTCCCCCTCTTTCTCCTTCTTTGAAACCTGTTTGGAGGATTGGTTACGCCCGTCACCTTTTATCCAATTTGTTATGGTGTTTTCGTTTATATCATGTTTTAGGTAGTAACCTAATGATTGGGATTTTGGCGGTTCATCAATGGTTTGTTCACTAGGGGTTTCTTTTTCCTCATTATCCTCGTGGACAATTATGATAGAATTAACAAACTGGGCAGTGGGGTAGCGCTTTCTTTTCTTAGTAACATCATTTCTGGGGTTTTCTGGTTTGCGTACTCCTCCACTAGGCTCATTATCTCCTTCATTTTCTCTTGCATCTCCTCCTTTTGTTTATAAACTGCTTCCTCGAATCTAGCAAGCCGCTCAGAATGAGTTGCCATATACTCTCTCATTCGAGCTTCGAATTCCGGGCTGAGTTTTTGAGGAGGTGAATAAGGTGGGGCATAATTTTGAAAGGTTTCGACATTCTCTCTAGAGGGTGACTCATATAATGGTGTTGGGATCATTTTTGAGACAGAATTGACAGTTGCCCGTTTGGGACTTAAAGGTCTCTTTTGTTTTTCCTCGAGATAGTCAACCTTTGTTTCAAGTTTGCAAAGGAGTTCTTCAGAGATTTGATTAGTCTCCCCAGGTGTCGAGATTGCGTTGATAACCGCTTTTATAGCATGATTAACTTCCCATAATTCTTGATTATCGAAGGCAAGTTCATCAATAATTTCCCACGATTCCTTGGTGTTCCTATCACGTAATCTACCTCCGGCGGCTTGATCAATGGTACGTTTGGTGTGAAAGTCGACATGGTCATAGAAGATTTGAACTAATAGCCATAGATTTATACCATGGTGAGGGACTTTTTGGAGTAAGTCCTTGAAACGAGTCCATGCTTCATAGAAGGTTTCACCTTGACGCTGTTGGAACATCAAGATATCATTTCTAAGCATCGCAGTTTTCCCCGGTGGGAAAAATTGAGCAAGGAAACGAGTGGTGAGATCATCCCATGAGGTGATGGATCCCGTGGGTAAACGTTCAAGTCATTGACTAGCTTGATCACGTAGAGAGAATTGGAATAGGCGTAATCGGGTCGACTCTCTAGTTGTAACATCAAGGTCTATAGAATCTACGATTTTAAGGAAGTCCTTGAGATGTTGATTAGGATCTTCGGAACGAAGTCCATGGAATGCACATCCGCTTTGCACCAACCGGATGGTGTCGCATCGCAAGGGGGACACATTGGCTCCTTGAGTGAGCTCAATAGTGTTTCGATAGCGTTGGTAGCTAGGACGGGAATACTCTCCTAAGGTTCGGGGCCTAAGAGGTTGGTTTGCTAGTGGTGGGTTTTATGGGTGGTTTTGTTGTGGTGGGTTGATGGGTTCAAAGATGTTACCACCTTCCATGATGTCGGATGGTAATAAGATAGACTAAAGAAAGCCTAAAAATAAAAATAAAATCTTACTAGAAATGAATCTAGCAAGTAGACCTAATAAAAAGAAATCCTAACCTAGACAATAACTATTCCCCGGGTTGCGGCGCCAAAAACTTGATACGTGGGAATCACACCAGGCTTTACCTCTCTAGGGATCTCGAGAAGCTTACAACCCCCACCAGGCAGTGTACCTGATCGTTGTAGTATAGTATAGTGACAAGTATCGGGGGATTGATCGTTCAACTCAGGAATAATGTCGCTAGGATTAGAAAGCCTAAAAACTAGGTCTGGAGGTGAGGGATGATTTTTTTGTATTTTTATATTTTTATAAAAGCAATTAAAATCTCGGGTTTTGGAAGAGTGTGCGGAATTAGTTGCTAGCCAACTAACCCAATAACTACAAATGCAATCAAAATTAAATAACAAAAATGGAAATGAAAGCTAATTAAACTAGTGGTGTAAACAATAATATGAAAAGTTGTTTTTACTTAGGTTTCATTACTCCCTAGATATCTTTTACAGGTTTATAGTTTGTTACAATTGCATGGATGACGGGTCGTATTCCTTAATACTAATCATAGGGCCGTGTACAATATTCCCTAACTCTATAGGATCCTACTTCACTCCTATGTCGAGCCGTTAGAAGCTCCTAACATGGGATCATTAGAATTCTCCTACGCATTAAATACAACAAAAAATCATAGTACACCTCTGATCATGTTTCTTAAGACGTTCAAGCATGTTACCAATGGATGTCTGCCAGTTTTCTTAAGCCTAACATCGAATACAATCATCCGTAACAACTATAAACAAACAATCAACCCATAATTAACATCTAGGTTTCACTAAATCTAAGCAAACACAAAAGAGATCTAGCCAAGCATGTTAAATTGAAGACAAGTGTAAGATATATTCAAGCAACACATAGACATATTGATTGAATTGAAAGAGTACTTATCTCAAATTGACATGAAAGGTTTCAAAGGGTAAAAACCCTTGAAAAAGCTGTGAAAATCGGACTAGGGGTTTTCTCCAAAGTTGCACCCTCAAAATTACACCCTAATGAATGAAAATTGGAAAACTATATATAGATAATACAGGGTGACGGCATCAAGAAGAAATCTGTGACGCCGTCAACTCACCGCCCATATTGAAATCGGATTGCCTAGATCTACTTTTGACGCCGTCATGTGTAATTTTGTTCTGGGCCGTCACTAATATACGGACCATGACGGCCTTAGGTGAAGCCATCATCTCCTTAGTACAAAACTCGCTGGATCGTCACGTGTATCATCCACTTCCACCTCTTGTATTACTCTTGACGCCGTCATGTAGAATCTTGTGACGCCGTCAGGTACTGTTCTCAGCAAGGAAAATTAAGACTTTGCCGTTTTCTTCACTTATATACTCCAAAAACGTCCGAAATGCTTTCTTTTCCAGATTTCACTCCAAAAGTTCCTAAAATGATAAAAGAAACGATTTAGGGCAATATTTGATAAAATAAATTCGAATTCGGGCTTAAATGACCCTTTAAAAATGATTCATTTTTCGCCCCATCAGCCCCATATCTTCATTCCCT
The DNA here is from genome assembly GCA_030686995.1 of Artemisia argyi. NCBI lineage: Eukaryota > Viridiplantae > Streptophyta > Magnoliopsida > Asterales > Asteraceae > Artemisia > Artemisia argyi. The sequence goes on along the minus strand of JARVZY010003132.1, from coordinate 27,088 downwards.
ATTAAAGTGGTGACTTTTAGCATTTCTTTCACTTATTTGTGTAATTTTTATTCTGACACTACACATCCACCACACATTTTAAACTCTTTAATTTATTTTAATATTTAACTAAAACCAATTAAACTATTAAATATAATACATTTAAAAAATAAAAAATAAATAATATTTTATACTATTATTCATTTTCTCTCCTATTTTTTTAAACCATTATCAAATCCAAATTCAATTTTAAACCCTTTTACAAACCAAACGGACTCTAAGTTTAACCGTAACCCTGTTTTACTGAATACATTATATCACTATACATTAGACTAATTACACTTTAGCCACTAAAAATTGCAACTATATCATAGCAGTTAACCTTTCTTGATCAATTTATTTCGTTACATTTCATATTTTTAAGTATTAAGCGGATATGTTCGTGTTACCGATTATTAATCTTTTGCAACTGACAAACACTTTTAACTTTTAGAAATAAATATTAAACAAATACTCCCTCTGTCCCACATTAAGGAGATGTTTGATTTCGACTTAATTGACTTAATATGATAAAAAAAAACTTGATTAATTAAGTCGTATGAAAACTGTTTGTTTGTAACTTAATAGAAATAGATGACTGCAAATATTAAGTAATAAAATTGAGGTTGTCTGCATTAAGTCATCTCTTAATTAAATATGACTTAATTAAAAAATTAAATAAATAAGCCGTAAGTGTACACTACGACTATTTTAAGTTTTTTTTTCAACAACTTTGACTTTAAAAATTTTTGTTCGTGTTTTATAATACTTTATGCAATATATATGAATGGATTAAGTTTTTAAATGTATTTTTATTTGTATAATTTTTATTAAATATTATATAATACAAACAAATATATTTGTAGTTAAAGTTGAGGAAAAATGACTTAAAAAAGTAATAATAGACATTTAATGTAAGACGGATGTAGTATGTATTTAAAAAAAATATGGAGGGAACAGTATTTCAAAATATAAGAAACTCTTCAGCAAACAGTTAAGATGTCACGAAAACACCGAGATAAAAGACGGTAAATCGAGTAACTTGCATATGAAAACTAGAACCACAAAACAACGATGCGGTACCCTGTGAAAGTGTGAAACATGTGGGGAAACTGTACCCACATGCTAGCTTCCCATGGGACGTGCTAAACCAATAGTTGGAGAGAAAATGATTCTATATTGTAAAACCATGATGAAAATATCACAACCATATTTCCACGTCAATTCCTCTATAAAGTATCCTTGAATACGATGGCGACTAATCATATCCATCACTAAGGGTGTCATTTCATTTCACACGAACCTCAATAAACTTAACCGGATTCGGTTTGTTTGAGATTTTTTTATCTTCGTCGACAACTTGAATAGCTTCAACTCTTATTAGAGTTGTGTCTTAGAAGACTTAAATAAAGTTCTTTTGTTTGAGTTTCGGGTCAACTCAATACGATACTTTATTCTTTCCAAATTATTGTTAGTATATTAAGATACTTTCAAAGTATTCGTCGTTGATTATGTTTACGTATGAAGTTAATTGTACATTGTTTTATATTCCAAACAAATTAAAAGAGAAACAAAATGATATTTCTTGTTAATGGCTTTCGTATTATCGCATTTTAAAAGTAATATAGACAAAAAGAAGAATAACTCGTAAACAAAGTTTCATATATTTGAAATTAATGTTGAAAAGAGGGGGAGATATAAAATTATCCTCACTAAAGGGGCATTTTCATATCTACCCAACAAATATATATCAAAAAATAATAACAAAATGTGTATTAAAAAAAAAAAACAAAAAAAAAAACATTACCATGAGTTCCCTAAAACAAAAAAACAACTAGTGAAACAAAATGAAACTTTCAAATCCTACAAAGAACTTCCTTAAAAACAATGCTTGTAGTGCAATTAGTGTAGATACCATTCTTGTCGCAACAAAGCACCTTCAATCCTTTTCTGATTTTCACTCTTAATACTGCTACATAAAGTTGTCTATGAGAAAAGACAGAATGCTGTACAAATAAACCAACCTTAAACAATGTTTGGCTCCATTGTTTTTAAATTTATTTATTGTAATTGCAAAACAGATGAAAACATAGAAGTGCCTTCTGTTTAACTTAAATGACATCTTTTTGTCAGACGGAGTAATTTGCATACATGGTATCGCATATATCACCAATTTTGCTGCCATAAGTTATTTTTGTGTCAATTGTATTAACTCCTATCATAAGGACTTGCAACCTTGTTCTGTTGTACAAACTTTTTTTTTTTTTTTTTTTTTTTTTAATCAATGTTCCTCATGCACATTGTAGGTGCACCAATCTTTAAAGATTACTCACGATGAGGTAATCCAGACATTTTGATGCTATTGAAAAAGTTAGAGTAGAGAAAAAAATGAAAGGAATGTGAGATAATCGGTTCGTCTAAACTTAACCGATTTATATTTTGATTGACGATTATTTGTTGGTACGTTTATATAAACCAACTTGTACAACTTTTTTTATATATTATTAATTTGGTACTTAATATAAACCAACTATGTATTTTTGTATTAAGTGATCGATATCAACCACTAGTGTTGTGTTATTGTGATTATCTATTCAGACGCCTCTCATCTTCAAAATCTACCACCCTTCTCCCAGGCCTTCGAGTACGCGAGGAACAACTCCTCAGGATGGGAGTGGTCTCGTTAGCACGCATGGGCGTAGGCTCTACCTCTATCTCTTCGTCATATTCCTCACTAGAATATTCCACCTTTGTTTCGGACCCCTTTTTACACGTTTACCTCCGGCGTTCCTTCATGAGGGACTTCAAGGCTTCGTAATTGGCTTCCACGAAGGTGAGACTAATTATAGGTTTCAGAATAGCCGAAGTAGAGGCAAGGTTAGCGAGTGGGGTATCACATTGTGACCTAGCGGTAAATGTAGAGGTAGTTATGGGAGGTAAGTCACCTATGTTTGGAATGTGTACTGACATTAAGGTCAAGAAACCCAAGGGTAGTGTATCTTCTCTTTCTTCTGTCATGCCAGAAAAGTAAGACAATCGCTTTAATGGTTAAAAACTTAGATTAAACTGCACTAACTGTAGCGGGTCCCGCAGATAGCGCCATTGATTGTACGATAAAATGCATTACCAGGCGTTGTGATGGTGATCGAAGGAGTTGTATGATAGCTTGCCAAGCTTCGAGTAACCTATGACAACACAAATGAAGACACTACATTAAGTGATGCGTAGGGGTTGGGCCCTGTGAATCTCCTCTGGCGTAAGAATAAGTATGATTGCAATAAGTGCTCAAGTATGTAAAGTAGGTATTGAGAGTATGATCAAACCTCTATGACCTGTCAAGCTATTTATAGGTGGTGAAAATAGGCTCTGGTAGGCATCTGCATTAAAAATGAAGATCTTGGGGATGTTACATATTTTAAGGTGAGTGTCGGGCAAATGTACTACGATCCCTATCTTGGTGGGAAAGCTTTGAGATGGGGGAAATCGTAGGTTTGACTTGGTCATGTTGGACCTCTATGCTAATGTCTTCGAAGGACACACCCCGAAGGGTGTTGTGCTTCGACTGGCGGATTCCTATAGTGGTAACCATTGCATACGATTGGTTTTACGCTAGTAGAGACTTTTAGAGGTTTATCCAAGTATCCGTTTATGTTCGAATGGTTGGTCTTCGAGCTGTTCGGAGGGTACATCATTAGGAACGATCGTTTGGTTTCACCCCATCTCATTGGGGAATCATAGCTTAACCGAAATAAGCTTACGATGTGAACAAGATATCTAGAATCATGTTTTGTTGCATCATATTGCACAACATGGTACTCATAGATAAAAAAATTCTCAATAAGTAATTAAAAATAAAATAAACATATGTGATTACCAAGAACGTACAACATGCCTATAAAAATGTTATAGGCAAAGATGACATTTTTGTGTGCTCTAATTCATGTTGTAGTTCACACGCTGACGTGATGAGGTTATTGTTGGGTATTGGTGGTCACCCGTATGACAGAAAAGCTTGCACAACAGTTAGTAAACATATAAAGGTCATGCATACCGAAACCCTAATACCAGATCTCATAATCAAGAGATATAACATAATCTAACCCACAACATGGGTGTTTACAAAGTTACGTACTTGTTCCTGCAATACGTAACCTCCAACTCTAGTATGTAATCAGCTGTGTATACGGAATCACTTTCTTCTTCTTCTTCTTCTTCTTCTTAATGCTTCAATCGATCGTCCTATGGTTTCTTGGAGAGCATCACCACGTTAGTTGCGCCAGGTGTCCTCCAGTTCTACACAACTAAAACTAGGGCTATATCCTAAGCAATAGTTGGAGAGTACGGGGTCAAACCAGTCGTCAAAGGAAATGAATAGAATTTGATTGATGACTGAATTAAGGTTTAAACCCTTTAGGTTCCATCGATCGATCAAGAGGAGATGAAAAGGGGAAGTTTTAGGGTTTGGGGATTACAAGTGAATTATAGTTTATGATGTCTTGGTGTATGTAGAGTATCATAAAACATTTATAATACAACTAGGATTCTATTTAATTACCCATAAGAATGCAAGTTTAACATGAAGCCAAACTAACCCCTCCCTATCCTAGGGGTCAGCCGAACCATCAAACCTTTTTAGGGTTTATGGTTTTTTTCTTTTATACTTTATTTATTTATCCCGGATAAATATATATTGTATACACCCTGGATAATTATCGTGTCACCCCTCTATGTCTTTGAGGATATTGTCATATTCTCATTTCCTCATCATTTCTATTTTATTTTGTATCTTCTCATACCAACTTGCTTGTTCTATTTGGTGTGATCCATCGGTAATTCTATGAGTACTAGTTATGAAAGACGTTATTTTTTGCACACTAATCCTTTCAGTTATAACATGATTTAAGACTAGATGTAATGACGGCATGAACAACTTATTGAGCTCCCTTTGACGCGTCGCCAGTTACCACGAGGCACCCATTCACACGTGTAAGCTCTATTTTGGAAGTGGTTCGGTAACTAACTTGATCAAAGAAATTTTTGATGTTTTTTGTGGGTCACTCAGTTGTTGGTATGTTTTTGTGAAGTGGTGTATGTTCATTTGGTGGATTTGGTAGTCACCATTAAGAGAGTTTGATAATGAAAGAGTGAGTTTGATAATGAGAGACTGAGAGTTTATGATGATATAGAGTATAAATCGTTTATATTATTATTACTATTAAAAAAAGTATACACATCATTTAAAAAATGTATATGAAAACAAAAAGTTGTATGTAACGGTTAAGAAAAAAATCAAATAAAAAGACAAATATACGTGAGAAGCTTTTACATAAGCTTGAGAAAAGAAACTTCTTGAAAAATTCTAAAATTCTTCCTCAAAGTAAATGATATTGAAGTATATATAAAAGGTTGTGAAGCAAGCTTTTCTAATTTATCGAGAACATCATCGGTACGGGTTTAGGATGCAATTTGAAAAACATTGATGTGAGATGTCATACAAAATTTTAGTTTCATTTACTGACATCATAAAATTAGCTATTTCAAAAAACTTAATTTTCATAACATGCGTCTATTGAAGAATAAAGAAGAACGAATAAAAAGATGAGAGGCAATCCATTACCACGTATGTGGCCTTTCAAAAAAAAAAATAATAATAATAATAATTAAAAAAAAAAAAAAAAAAAAAAAAAAAAAAAAAAAAAAACACCTACTACGTTTGTGGTTTATGTCCTTGCACAAAATTTGTAGTATTACATTATATTATAAATATTTACGTAAACAATATCAACAGATATTTTCAGAGAAGATTTAAAAGGTGAAGGATTCCAATCAAATCTTTATCTCTCAGCAAAAGTTAAGAAGAGTCTAGAAAACATAAAATGACGGTACCCCAGTCACAGCAAATGTAGTACACTGAAAGAATGACACATGTGGGCAACCAGTACCCACAAGCTTTTTAATTTTTCTGAAACTAGACTAGTAGTTGGTGGGAAAACAATCTTATTTTCTGGGATCTCGTGGCGAAAATATCAGCGCCATTATGTACGTGTCAATCCTTTTTAGTTTTTAGCAAAGTAAACTAGACTAAGATAGCCATTCGTCGACTACGTTCAACTGTTAATCCGTGACCACATCAACCCAAGAAAACAGCGTGTGCATGGGTTATGTTTGAATTAACTCACGTTATTTTCTTATTATATTTTTCTCTATCAGCCGGTCATCTATTCTTTGTTACATATACGTCTTAAGATTCATAAAACGGTACTCGCGCAATGTGACGTTAGTTACCTGTAACTATATTTTGCGTTATTTGATTACATATTTAATTTTCTTTATGCTTTATATGTAGAGATAGTAGAGATAGTTAAGCCAAATAATTTTAGTTTGAACAACCTTCTTAACAAACTTCCTAACCAATTTCTTAACCAACCTACTTCCTAATCAATTAATTTTGAAATCCTTCCATAATAAGCAAGTAAAAGTCTGAATTTTAAACCTTTTTAATTATAAAATAGTCCAAAATGCATTATATAGTAATATAGATTGATAATTTTTTGCAGCAAAATATATTATTCACCTACACATCTATAAAATAGATTACAAAAACAGGAGGTTTTTTTTTTTTTTTTTTTTTTTTTTTTTTTTTTTTTTTTTTTAATTAGGTTACTATAGCAATTTGAAAAAATAATTAAAAAAATATTTTCTCCTAAAAGTATTTAAATATTTAATGTTTTTCTCTTTCATTTTTTTTTTTTTTTTTTTTTTTTTTTTTTTTACAAAATCAAACTGTAAATATCATGTGTTTATTTGCAGCAAACTAATCACGTCTTCATAGTCTTTCAGATGTTATCAAATTCAAAAAAGAAAAGAATTAAAAAGATAATAGACATTATCTTCGTCTTTATGTTCTCGCCATGATCTCCTACCGTCATACTGCGGGGTCATTGCCGACTCCGTCATCAGTGACGATGATACTTGATGACTACGACATAGTTCTAGTCTCCGTCGGTATCATTCAATCATTCATAGTAGTCCGATTGACTTCAGGGCATTTCTGATGTATTTGAGCTCATCATGAACGTTCGGTGTGAACTTTGAGAGATAACAATGATATTTGTTATGGTTGGTTTAGTTGATCGTATTTGTTGTGGTGGTAGCAGTCAGTTACTTGTTCGTTTACAGTGTTCTTTTAGACAATATATCAGAATCGTGTTGATGTCGATGGTGTCGGGAAATCATAATCAATGTCCTACATCATCATCGCCAGTGAAAGAGCCCACAATGATGAGCATGATCGAAGTGAGGATGTTTATGTAAATGAGGATGATGCCTCTTATGTGAATAACCAAATCGGTTTTTACAATTTTTTAGAAATATAAAAAAGAGTTACTTAGGCATTTTGTTAATTATTTTAAAATTACATACTTTGTTAATTACTTTTTCAAATTACTATAGTTATCTAAAAAACTCCAAAAACTGTAAAGTTGTCAACCTCGGACAGCAGACTCCTCTGTAGTTCATGATTGACTATATAATATATATTACGACGAACGACGTTATCAACGTTTGCATTTGAAGCTATGTTATTTGTTGAATATTTTTATGGAGTCTATGTTGGTCAATACAAGCGGTGATTATCAGTAACGGATGTAGGAATTCGTAAAAATATGCATTATCAAATAAAAAAAAGTTGCCACTATCAAATAAAAAAATTTGGTTATCAAAAAAAAAAAAAAAAAAAAAAAAAAAAAGTTTTTTTCCAGGTCGGGTTTTTGCCTCATTTTCCGCTTTGATTTTTCTGTTAATTGATACAAACAGATATGCTACATATTAATATAATTCTCAAACCACAGATCAAATTTTTCAATAGAAAAGCAAGTGTAAGAGCATAAAGCGTGCTAACGCAGCAACGGGCGTTATGTTGACGTGACATCTGCATTGCTGGTGTTACCACACCGTCTACCTTGTGTTACCAATGACGTTAGTTGGTATGTTACTCCACCAACGCCAGTTGTCGTATATATATATATATATATATATATATATATATATATATATATATATATATATATATATATATATATATATATATATATATAATAATAATAATAATAATAAACAAAAAAAAACTTTTTTCAAAATTTTTTGAATGTAACTGTTGTATAATGGCTATTTTAATAGTTTTTGTTTTTATTTTTATTTTTGTTAACAAAAACTATACCATTTTTTACGCACTTATCTAAACCCATTTACCCACTCATTTGTACACACAAACATTTTACTTCCATGCTATAACTGCTACATTTTCACACAAAAAATCAAAAATGTTTAAATACAATAACAACTTCTTACCTCCTCAACATGTCCCAACCGGGTTCGTTATCTTTGTCAAACCCTCCGACACCTTCATCCGCACGATCAATATCATCACATTCTCACTTTTCCAGGTTAGATAGCTAATACCAAATGCCTCACTAACACACCCAAACAACTTTGTCATTGTCAACAACAATAAATGCTTAACCAACAATTTCAAAATATACAACAAAATCCACCACCATCAACACCACACACGGTACAAACATCACAACCACAACCACCAACCGAATCCAAAAGGTTCAAAAGAAAAGGTAAACGAATGGCAAAACAAACTAAAGACCCGAAGCCCACAACCTAAAACGAACCATAAACCGTACGCGATGTTGGGTTATAGTACTTAGATTAGCCATTATACGACTAGAAATGTGTGAGCCTATTGGGGGCACACACATTAATACACGAAGAGTATGTTTATTATATATTTAATATATATATATATATATATATATATATATATATATATATATATATATATATATATATATATATATATATATATATATATATATATATATGTTATTATATTTCCTAAATGTATAATATGTTTCACGGAATAATTTAACGGTTATTAGTTTTAATCGTTAGACGCTTTAACTAATTATAATATACCTTAAATATAAAGAGAGGGACTTGGATGTCAGAAAACGAAACTCCCGGACCTCTTTTCAATGTGGCTAGTTATGGGAAGGTTATAGGAGAGGAGGAGAGTGTTGATTTTGTAATAATTAAGAAGGTGAAGACTAAAGCTTGAAGAATAAGTTTAGTGAGTATTTAAACACCCTTGTCTCACTTTCGGAAAAATACACACGACATAATATACAATATCAAAACCCTTTCGCATGGGGTTGATACTCTCACCACATTTTTTGATGCAAATACCATAACTGTGTATTGCAGTATTATACGGTACAATACTGTAATGCACAAATTGTGATACAAGCATAAAAAAATGTGATGGAGTATCAACTCCCCTTTCGCATAGAATAATTGCATCTTTTCCTTGGTCCACCAATTGGTTGCTGTAAACTACTACTACGTATTTGTTTAAGTTTGACTTTTTCAAATATAAAGCCAAGGAATTACAAGATAATTAATTCGTGGTTTTTTTGGTCTCTATCTTATTTTATATTCACGTCGAACGTATACGGTATACTGTTGAGTCGATTGTAATATATATTATTATATCAAACACTTGTTGTTTCGTGATGATATATCGTGAAGCAAGCGATTAGCATCGTAACATATTTGTTTGACGTATTTGTGTGAGCAACCATAAAGGTGATTGCTTTAATCACTATTTTTTTTTTTACGGGTGACTACGAGAGTTAATTTTCTATTTATTTTTCATATTTCACTTTTCCTTAAATTTGTTTATTATTTGTGTGTTAATCATAATTTTAAACTAGATCTGTTATCCGCTGCGTATTCGTAGTTAATTGGTTAACTTGTTATGTATATTCCAACACCCGAAACGAAACCTTAAATTGGAATCCTCATTGGATAGCGTCGGAAGAAACATTATAAGCCTCGTGTTGCGTTGCCGTTTTCGAGGGTAGCAAAGTCAGAGCCGACCAAAACAATGATTCATTTTGTTACAAAGTTCTCTACGAGTTCAACCAAAGTATTTTCCAAAAACGTAACATGGACATGATAACGAGTAAATGACATACGTTGAACCAGAATTGCCAAAAATTCAACACAATCTATAAACGTTTCCAACGTTTGGGTGATCGTAGCGGGGAAAACGAGCTTAATTTTATGAATCGTGTTAGGAACGCGTATCAAAAAAAGGTTAAAGGCTGAAGACCGTTTGCTCAAGAAGATGCGTGTGATATTTAAAAAAACACGCTAAATAGGACGCGCCTACTCTTATTAATCCGGTTGTTCTCACCGGATGCGAGGAGCTATTCATATATGGCGTGAGAACTCGTCCCCCCGACAAACCACATGTCGGGGAAAAAACCCAAATCTGAATCCTCGTCGAGCACCTCGGGAAGGGGGCGTTTGAAATTGGTGATTTTATGCAAAATGAGTTTCGAATCAAACGGGAAGTCGCAGTGACAGCGTACAAGGCGTCAAGGAAGAAAGACGAGAGCATTATAAGAATCAAAGAATTAAGGTTTCTCAATACTCCAATCGACCCCAATTTATCACCGGATCAAGCATTCCTCATCAAAATATAAAAAGTTGAGATAATGAAAAAATACCAACAACAACAATAAAATTAACAAAATTAGTTTCGCCTTACATTCTTTTAGTTTCGTATTTGTTTTAATTTTTCGGTTTCGTATGTTTTAATTTTTCCGTATGTCCTTTCTTTTTCCCTATTTTCATATGTTTTTTTAATATTTTAATTTTATTTGAATTAATGAAATTTTAGTTTATTTGAAAAATGAAAAATAAAATAAAATGGCAGGTCCCAAAAATTGTGGTGTTATAGATGTTACCATGGAGTGATGTTTTTGGGTGTTAGTGTTACAAATGAGAATGCTAATATGGCTAAAATGTAACAACACTTTTTGATGTTATGGGTGTTATGTGATAAGATGAAAAGTGTACCGCTTTTGGGGGTTATTTAAGGCCAAAGTCTAGATTATTTGATCAAATATTGCTTTAAATCGTTCCTTTTGTCATTTTAGGTACTTTTGAGAGGAAATTTGTAAAAGGAAGCATTTTGGACGTTTTTGTAGCGAAAAAGTGAAGAAAACGACAAAATCTCAAAATCATGCTGAAAATTGTACCTGACGGCGTTAAAGATTACTAGTGACGGCGTCAAGACTCGACAAAGAGGTGGATAAATCAAATACACGTGACGCGCCAGAGTGTTTTCCAAAGGAGTCATGACGACGTCACCCTTTAGGGTCGCCAAGGCCGTCACGTATTATCACAAAGAGAGACGGCCCAGAGAATACAAAGAGTGACGGCATCAGAAGTGGATTTAGGCAATACGAGTATTATTTTGGCAGCGAGTTGACGGCGTCAGACCCCACTCTTGACGCCGTCAGAGTGTAAAATCTATATATACTTTTCTAGTTTTCATTTATTGTGTGCAACTTTGAAGAGAGAAAACCCTAGACGAATTTTACTACAATTTTGAGGGTTTCGAACCCTTATTTCATCCATGCTTAATTAAAGATAAGTCTTCCAAAAAATCATTCAATATGTCTATGTGTTGTTTGATTATATCTTATGCTTGTCTTCTCTTTAACATGCTAGGCTAGGTTTTCTTTGTGTTTGCTTAGATGTAATGAAACTTAGATATTGATTATTGGTTGGTTGTTTGTTTATAATTGTTATGGATGAATGATTTCGATGTTAGGCTTAAGAAAAATGGCAGACTTCCAATTGGTAACTTGCTTGAACGTCTTAAGACACATGATCGGAGGTGTACTACGATATATTGGTTATATTTAATGCATAGGTAACTACTAATGAGTCCATGTTAGGAGCTAATAGTCGGCTCGACATAAGAAGAGGTAGAAGCTTATAAAGTTAGGGAAGATCGTACACAACCCTACGAATAGTATTAAGGAATATAACCCGTCATCCATGCAATTGTAACAAACCAATCAACCGGTAAAAGATAGTTAGGGAGTAATGAAATCTATGTAAACACATTTTCTCTTATTATTGTTTTCGCCACATTTAGTTTAAGTTCATTTTATTTTATTTTGATTGCATCTGTAGTTATTTGGGTTAGTTGATTAGCAACTAATTCCACCCACTCCTTCAAAACCTGGGATTTTTACTTGCTTTCCATAAAATATAAAAATACAAAAAGAATCATCCCTCATCTCTAGACCTAGTTTAATTGAGTTTTAACCCTAGCGAACACTATTCTTTGAGTTGAACGATCAATCCCCCGATACTTGCCACTATACTATGTTGACATGAATAATGCCTAAAAACATTGTTAACATATTAACAATATCTCTACGTTTTGATAATTACAAAGCATAAACTCATTAAATTAAAACTTATGACGTAAACAAGTATTTAGAGATTAATATTTCATTTTGCTTCCAAATCACCAAAGGTATGAATAAACAAAGTGTTTATTGCATTCTATGATCAAAGAAAAATTTTCTAATCACTAAAACTTTTATAAAAATGTCTTAAACATATTATTACTTTAACAAAATTATTTTTGGAATTAAAAGAATATGTTTAAATCACTATCAATATATGATTTCAAATTTCCAACCAAAAATGGTACATTTTATCCAGAAAAACCTTCCCCACAAAAGGTAAAAAAACTCCAACGTTCAGGAGGGCGGCCCCCTTAATTATACTAGGCGGTCCCCTTAATCATTAAGGGGACCGCCCCCTAATTAAGTGGACCGGCCACGCTCCAGAACAATATTTTTGCTCCCTATAAATACTTGTTCATTTCATAGATTTTTCTCACCTTTTGCACTCCTAAACTTTCTGTTCTAGATCTCCATTTCTATTATCTTAATCCTTTGATCATACATACATAAATCTTTGTTTCAAAGTGATCCAAACATCATCCTCTCAAGTGCAAGAGAAGAATACTTCTATACTCCAAGAAAAGAAGTATTACAACTTGTTGTGATCTCCACATCCAAGTTGTTAGAGCATCATCAATAGTATCTATCTCTTTGTGTAATTAGTTGTGAATATTTGATAGTAGATAGTTTAGCTAGGTATATAGATAGTGTGATTGGTTAGTAGTTTGTTGTGAAGGAGAAGAGTTAGGAAGTAGAAAGTTGTGAAGAAGATTGGTGTGAAGTAGAAAGTTGTGAAGTAGATTGGTGTCAAGATTGATTGGTGTGAAGAGGTTGTGTAGAAGTTGTGATTAAGTTGTGACGAAGTTGTGGTGTGTACATTGGTGTGTACGGTTTTCTCCGCCATAAGGGAACTTGTTGATATAGTGAAGAAAACTCTCGAATTAGGTGCTCGGGGAGTGGAGTAGGGCAAGGAAGGTGTCCTTGTACCCGAACCACTATAAATCTCTTGTCTCGCGGTTCGAATTTTCCATCTCTCATTTATTTCTTTACTTACATAATTATTGCTATATCGTACATATTTATTGTTGTTTATGTTGTGCAAGACTTGAGATCACATATTATCGAATCTAAATTTTTAAAAATAAAGAAAACACTCAAACAATCTTTTGTAACAAATTAAAAAGAAGTAAAACTATTCAACCCCCCCCTTCTAGTTTTCCACAATTGGTATCAAGAGCCACGTCTAGCAAGATTTTTAAAATATATTGTATTTTAAAACTTGTAACGATCTATGGAATCTAAAAAATATTTAGAAGGGCAATCTATGCAAAGACCACCACTATTTGAAAGTGATGGATTTTTATATTGGAAAAATAGATTCGAAACTTATGTGAAATCAAAAGATCTTGATCTTTGGCATGTTATTACCTTTGGTGATTTTCCTCCCACTCAACAAAATCCGGAAACTAAAAAGGATAAAATCGTACCTTTTGAAAAACAAAATGATGATTTGAAAAAGAAACTAGCTAAAAATAATGAAGCTAAAATGGTAATTTATAATGCGTTACCACGTAAAGAATATGAAAAAAATTTTATGTGTAAAACCGCTAAAGAAATTTGGGAATCTCTACTTATTACTCACCAAAGTAATAGTCAGGTCAAAGATAATAAAATAGATTTTCTTGTACAATAATATGAACAATTTACGATTCCGGAAGAGGAATCAATTGATAATGCTTTTGCTAAATTTAACACTATTATCACAAGTTTAAAAGCACTTGATGAGACATTTTCTAGTAAAAATTGTGTTAGGAAATTTCTTAGGGCATTGCATCCAAAATGGCGAGCTAAGGTCACGACAATTGAAGAATCAAAGAATTTGATGACGTTATCATTTGATGAACTTATTGGCAACTTGAAGGTCCATAAAGAAATTATAAGAAGAGATTCGGAAACGGCCAAAGTCAAGAAAGAACAAACCAAATCCATTGCTCTAAAAGCCAAAAAGGAACCTAGTGACGATGATGACTCAAGTGACGAGAGTGAAGACGAAGAATATGCAATGGCCGTAAGAGAATTCAAGAAATTCTTCAAGAGACGAGGAAGATTCACTAGATCACCACGAGACGAAAGAAAACCGTTCCAAAGAAATAGAAGTGATAACTACGGGAAAAGAAAGTGCTTTAGATGTGGAAGTCCAAATCATCTCATTGATGAATGTCTAAAGCCGCCGGGTTATGGAAATCAAGGCGCCTTTATTAGTGGAACATGGAGTGATAGTGACAAAGAAGAAGTGGAAAAACCAAGAGACGAAAAGTGTTTTATGGCAAAAGCAACCGACGAAATATGTTTAGGAATTGACTTGGAGACTGACGAATGGATCAAGGATAGCGGATGTTCGAGGCACATGACGGGGAACCGCAAGCTATTTTCTACGTATAAGGCATACAATGGAGGTAACGTTATTTTCGGTAGTGACTTGCTTGGAAAAATCATTGGCAAAGGTACGATTTCTCAAGACCCACTTACTATTGAAAATGTTGAGCATGTAGATAATTTAACATATAACTTGCTTAGTATAGGCCAAATATGCGATAATAAATGTAGAGTTACCTTTACCGAAGAGGATAGCGAAATAGTTAAGAATGGAAAGATTATAGGTAGAGGAATTAGGAAAGAAGGCATATATGTTATGAAACTAGGAAACAAACCTGAAGATAGGTTATGCCTAACGACCCTAAACGAAAACTCCACATTGTGGCATAGGAGATTAGGACATGCAAACATGCAACAAATACAATCTTTGGCCTCTAAAGAACTAGTTATAAACTTGCCTAACCTAAAATATGACAAGCACTTTTGTTCATGCTAGTCACAAAGCTAAGAATATAGTATCGACTACTAGGTGCCTAGAATTATTACATATGGATCTTTTTGGTCCATCCGCTGTGCGGAGCTATGGAGGAAACAAGTATACCTTAGTAATAGTAGATGACTATTCACGATACACGTGGACTAGGTTTTTAAGTGACAAAACCCAAGCCTTTGAAAGATTCGAAATATTTAGTAAAATGATTCAAAATAAATTAGGATGCACAATAGTAGCCATTAGGACGGACCATGGTAGGGAATTTGACAACGAAGTACAATTCGAAAAATATTATGACTTAAATGGAATATCTCACAATTTCTCCGCTCCTCGTACTCCTCAATCAAATGGCGTAGTAGAAAGAAAAAATAGGTCACTACAAGAAATGAGTAGAACAATGTTAAATGAACAATCCATCCCACAAAAATTTTGGTGTCACGCTGTAGATACATCAACATATATTATTAATAGGGTATCAATTAGGAGAATTCTAGGAAAAACTCCTTATGAGTTACTAAGAGGTAGAAAACCAAACTTGAGCTACTTTAGGGTATTTGGAAGTAAATGCTATATTCTAAATACTAAGGATTACCTCACTAAGTTTGATCCAAAATCATATGAAAGAATATTTTTAGGGTACTCACAAAATAGTAAAGCATATATAATACTTAACAAACACTCTATGAAAGTAGAAGAATCACTAAATGTAACATTTGATGAAACACCACCACCTCCTAAAACATTACCTTTAGAAGATGATGACTTAGTCAAAGATGAAGCTATTGAGGTTAGTAAAACAAAACCCATAGGAAATGATAATGAAGACAGTGACTTAGGAAATAACGAAATTGTAAATATTAAAGAATCTAGATCACATCCATTAGATAATATAATAGGACATCTTAACCAAAGAACCCTTAGGTCACATGCCCAAGATAAAAATAACTTCTTTTGTTTCCTCTCAGCAATAGAACCTAAGAATATTAATGAGGCACTAAAAGATGAAAGTTGGGTTATAGCTATGCAAGAAGAATTAAATCAATTTAAGGCAAATGATGTTTGGGAATTAGTACCAAATCCAATGAATATGACCATCATAGGAACTAAATGGGTATATAGGAATAAGTTAGATGAAAATGGAATAGTAACTAGGAATAAAGCTAGGTTAGTTGCCCAAGGTTATAATCAACAAGAAGGAATTGATTATGACGAAACTTATGCTCCCGTAGCTAGACTAGAATCTATTAGGATATCACTTGCCTATGCATGCACCTTAGATTTTAAGTTATTCCAAATGGACGTGAAAAGTGCATTCCTTAACGGTTTTATCAATGAGGAGGTTTATGTGGCACAACCTCCAGGATTCATTGACTTCGCAAAACCTGATTATGTTTATAAGTTAAAGAAAGCTTTGTATGGACTCAAACAAGCTCCCAAAGCTTGGTATGATCGATTAAAAGCTTTCCTTATTAAACATGATTATTCCATGGGAATGGCAGATAACACTCTTTTCACTAAAAAGAAAGACCTAAATCTCATCATTGTTCAAATATATGTTGATGACATTATATTTGGATCGACTTGTCAAGACATGTGTGATGAATTTGCCAAAATCATGCATGATGAGTTTGAGATGAGTATGATGGGTGAACTAAACTTCTTCCTAGGATTACAAATAAAACAATTAGAAGATGGAATATTCGTTAACCAATCTAAGTACATTAAGGAAATGCTTAAGAAATTTGACCTAGAAGACTCAAAACCCATGAAAACTCCCATGTCTACGAAAGTAAAACTCACAAAGGATGATGAAGGCGAGTCCGTAGATAACACCAAGTATAGAGGAATGATAGGTAGTCTACTATACTTGATGGCAAGTAGACCCGATATCATGTTTAGTGTCTGCCTTTGTGCCCGTTTTCAAGAGGATCCCAAAACCTCTCACCTAGAAGCGGTTAAGCGTATCTTCCGATACATTAAAGGCACTATACACTTAGGATTATGGTATCCTAAGGGATCCGGCATAGAAACCATCGTCTATGCGGATTCGGATCATGCGGGAGACTACGTCGATAGAAAGAGCACTAGCGGTATTTGCACTTTTATGGGATGTTGTCTAACATCTTAGTTTTCAAAGAAGCAAACTGCTCTTGCTATTTCTAAACACCGAAGCCGAATATGTAAGCGCTGGAAAGGCATATCAACAAGCACTATGGATGAAACAACCTCTCATAGACTATGGCATTAGGTTAGAAAATGTTCCCATTATGTGCGATAACAAAGGTGCGATAGATTTAAGTAAAAATCCGGTGCAACACTTTAGGACTAAACATATAGATATACGCCACCACTTCCTTAGGGATAATGTACAAAATGGAAACATATCTATAGAAAAGGTTGCATCGGAAGATAACATTGCGGATATATTCACTAAACCCCTTAAGCGTGAATTATTCAATCACTTGCGTTTAGGATTAGGAATGATGGAACAAGTTGACTAAATTCTATTGCATTTAGACAAAAAAATTTTTTTGCATAAAATTTAATTTTCTTCCACTTCTCCATTTCTGAGTCTAGGAATCTATTTCGCACAAAATTATAGGCTGGGAAACCTCATTTTCATTGCATATACTCTTGTAAAACCCAATCAAAGTCTCTTGAAAACTATTCTCACATCAAGGAATTACATGAACATCATTTTCCTTGCATTGTTGACAAATGCTAAAAATCTTTTTCCTAAATCATGCATAAACTCTCACATAAATTGTCAAAGTATATAATCTAATATATATCATTGACATTAATGAATCGAGCAAAAAATCGAATCAAGGAGATTTTGGATTGTTTCTTAGGAAACTTATTTTTCTTTGCATTTAGGAGTCGAAACAAGCACAACTCCAAATTTGTTGCATATAGGCACACACTAGGACAAAATCACTCATAATGTTGTCATCTTGTTTCATCACTAGTTTTTGACTCACTGGTTACCTTTACCTTTGATCTAAGATAGTTGCCCTAGCAAGATTGAGTGCCCTTACCTTTGCTTGTCTCCTCTAGCTTATTATTAATTGTTTGTTTGCTCTTTTACTTTAGTGTTTTTGCATGCATGCTATATCATGATTAGATTAGATGCTATATTGCCTCAAGGAATTGAACTTACTTGAATCCTAATCCAAAAACACAACCTTTCTGCAAATTTTCTGCCAAAAACCCAATTCTGGCAATCTGGAAATCACCAGATGGGCGGCCCCCTTAATTATGTAAGGTGGCCCCCTTAATCATTAAGGGGACCGCCCCCTAATTAAGGGGACCGGCCATCTGATGGTCGGGTTTACAGAATCTTTTCTGCCTTTTAGCCCATTTCAACCTACATTTCCCAATTTTCACCAACATATTTTGTCCTAATCTCCCAAACAAACTTTATCCATAAACACACAAATCTTACACTATAAATATCCCCAATCTTCAAAACTCTCCATTCATCCCATCATGACCTCTCCAAACAAACCAAAACCAAAAGCCTCAAGGCTAGCAAGGATGACGGGAAAACCCGTTTGGCGAAGAAAAAGCCCTCGAAACAAATCCATCATAACCAATGAAGTTGGAAATCACTCAACACCTCCAACTACTTACTTCTCAAACTTTACACCAAACCCACAAGGACATTCATTTGATCCTCTTTACAAACCATACAACATTGGCCAAACATCTTCTTTCATGCCAAACTACACATCTCAACCTCCAACCACTTATAATGATCCATACAAGTTTGATCAACCATCAATCTACAATTCCAACTACACAAACCTAATTCATCCATATCAACACAATGATTCTCTCCACATTGCCACGGAAAAGCAAATGTTCTGTGATGAAATAAACCAAATCCATGATCTCAGTGATCTCTTT
Organism: Artemisia argyi; assembly: GCA_030686995.1. Taxonomy (NCBI): domain Eukaryota; kingdom Viridiplantae; phylum Streptophyta; class Magnoliopsida; order Asterales; family Asteraceae; genus Artemisia; species Artemisia argyi. The sequence goes on along the minus strand of JARVZY010003132.1, from coordinate 7,945 downwards.
GCTATGCATCTTGCACAACGCAACAATGGGCAACCTCCACCATCACCCTATGCAAATTGCCTACCCCACTCTCTCAACTTGGATCAAGTTACAAACCACACTCACTTTTGCCCTTGTTGCATCTTCCTTTAAAAGCAAATCCTCTACTTGAGTGAAGATATTTCTTGGATTGAATATCTTCTCACTCGTCCTCACCCAATACCACCCTTAACTCGATACAACATAGTGAGATCCACCTCTTCTGCACCATACCCCACTCCATATCCCTCTCCATCAAACAACTAAGCTCTATGCTTATGTTCCCCTCAATCAAATAAAACACTCAACCATGAGTTGCAAGCAAGTCCAAGTGTTCTCTTCTGCAATACAGGATTATGTTGTTTCTTTTGTTTTATTGTAATCAATATGCTTCAAGCATATTGAATGTTGTAATGGTGATCATTTCTATGATTGTCTCATATATGCTTGAATGAATCTATTTTTATTTGCATAATTGTTGCTTTACATATATATGTCTTGTTCTCCTTACATATATTTTGTAGCCAAGCTTTTCATAGCTCGTTTCCGTGGTGATCTCAAATGAGGGGGAACATACATCAAGGGGGAGCTTTCTACCCGTTTAACTTCTTTTATGAAGCTTACTCGGTTTAACCTTTTTGATTTTACAAAAAGGGGGAGAAGAGAATATTAAACTCTAAATTACTTGTCTAAAAATAAGTTTTTAGACCTAATGAGTTTAAGGTTTTGTAATAATCAAAAAGGGGGAGATTGTTGACATGAATAATGCCTAAAAACATTGTTAACATATTAACAATATCTCTATGTTTTGATAATTACAAAGCATAAACTCATTAAACTAAAACTTATGACGTAAACAAGTATTTAGAGATTAATATTTCATTTTGCTTCCAAATCACTTAAGGTATGAATAAACAAAGTGTTTATTGCATTCTATGATCAAAGGAAAATTTTCTAATCACTAAAACTTTTATAAAAATGCCTTAAACATATTATATCTTTTACAAAATTATTTTTGGAATTAAAAGAATATGTTTAAATCACTATCAATATATGATTTCAAATTTCCAACCAAAAATGGTAATTTTTATCCAGAAAAACCTTCCCCACAAAAGGTCAAAAAACTCCAACGTTCAGGAGGGCGGCCCCTTAATTATACTAGGCGGTCCCCTTAATCATTAAGGGGACCGCCCCCTAATTAAGGGGACCGGCCACGCTCCAGAACAGTATTTTTGCTCCCTATAAATACTAGTTCATTCCACAGATTTTTCTCACCTTTTGCACTCCTAAACTTTCTGTTCTAGATCTCCATTTCTATTCTCTTAATCCTTTGATCATACATACATAAATCTTTGTTTCAAAGTGATCCAAACATCATCCTCTCAAGTGCAAGAGAAGAATACTTCTATACTCCAAGACAAGAAGTATTACAACTTGTTGTGATCTCCACATCCAAGTTGTTAGAGCATCATCTATAGTATCTATCTCTTTGTGTAATTAGTTGTGAATATTTGATAGTAGATAGTTTATCTAGGTATATAGATAGTGTGATTGGTTAGTAGTTTGTTGTGAAGGAGAAGAGTTAGGAAGTAGAAAGTTTTGAAGAAGATTGGTGTGAAGTAGATAGGTGTGAAGTAGAAAGTTGTGAAGTAGATTGGTGTGAAGATTGATTGGTGTGAAGAGGTTATGTAGAAGTTGTGACGAAGTTGTGGTGTGTACATTGGTGTGTAAGGTTTTCTCCGCCATAAGGGAGCTTGTTGATATAGTGAAGAAAACTCTCGAGTTAGTTGCTCGGGGAGTGGAGTAGGGCAAGGAAGGTGTCCTTGTAGCCGAACCACTATAAATCTCTTGTCTCGCGGTTCAATCTTTCCATCTCTCATTTATTTCTTTACTTACGTAATTATTGCTATATCGTACATATTTATTGTTGTTTACGTTGCGCAAGACTTGAGATCACATATTATCGAATATAAATTTTTGAAAATTAAGAAAACACTCAAACAATCTTTTGTAACAAATTAAAAAGACGTAAAACTATTCAACCCCCCCCCCCTTCTAGTTTTCCACATACTATACTACAACGGTCAGGTACACTGCTTGGTGGGGATTGCAAGCTTCTCAAGATCCCTTGAGAAGTAAAACCTTTTGCGAGGGCGCAATTCCACGCATCAAGTTTTTGGCGCCGCAGCCCGGGGAATAGTTATTGTATAGGTTGAAATTTCTTTTTATTAGGTCTACTTGCTAGATTCCTTTCTCGTAAGATTTTTATTTTATTTTTATAGGTTTCTTTAGTCTATCTCTTTCTTCGTTCCTTTGTTCGTAACCGTTGCCATCCGCCATCATGGAAGGTGGTAATCTCTTTGACCCCATCAACCTACCACAACAAAACCATCCACAAAACCCACCACAACCAAACCAACCTCCTAGACCCCTAACTTTAGGAGAGTACTCCCGTCCTAGCCACCAAGGCTATCGAAACACCATTGAGCTCACTCAAGGAGCCAATGTGTCTCCCTTGCGATCCGACACCATCCGGTTGGTGCAAAGCGGATGTGCATTCCATGGACTTCGTTCCGAAGATCCTAATCAACATCTCAACAACTTCCTCAAAATCGTAGATTCCATAGACCTTGATGTTGAAACTCGAGAGACGACCCGATTGCACCTCTTCCAATTCTCTCTACGTGACCAAGCTAGTCAATGGCTTAAGCGTTTACCCGTGGGATCCATCACCTCTTGGGATGATCTCACCACTCGTTCCTTGCTCAATTTTTCCCACCGGGGAGAACTAATAAGCTTAGAAATGACATCTTAATGTTCCAACAACGTCAAGGTGAAACTCTCTATGAAGCATGGACTCGTTTCAAGGACTTACTCTAAAAAGTCCCTCATCATGGCATAGATCTTTGGCTCCAAGTCCAAATTTTCTATGACCATATCGATCTCTCCACAAAGCTAACCATTGACCAATCGGCCGATGGCAAGCTTCGTGATCTAAGTGCGGAAGAATCATGGAAACTCATAGAAGATCTTGCTCTCTATGACAATGAAAGTTGGAATGATCCGCGTGATTTGAACAAAACGGTCAAGGCAATATCTTTGCCTTCGAACAATTCAAGCACTCCCGACCGTAGGATCATGGAACTTGAAGACCAAGTAAAGTTTCTCATGAAAACCTACGAAGCTCCTAAACCTTCAAGCCAAGTGAACAAAATCACTTCTTAGTGCGAATTATGTAGTGGTCCCCACGACACTCGTGATTGCATGGTACTCCCCGAACAAGCTTTTGCGGATTACGCATCCTCGCGTACCGACGAAGCGGGAGACAAGTAGAACACTTTCAAACCCGAGAAAAACCCTTACGGTGATTGATACAACCCTTCTTGGAAAAATCACCCAAACCTTAGGTGGAAACAAAACCAAAACATGCCCCAAAACAATTCTTCCACTCCACCTAATCGTTATCAATCAAACAATCCACCCTCTAACCGTACTTTCAACAATAATCCTTCTAACAACTATGGTAGTACCAATAATTTTGAAGGATTGATGTCCAAATTTATGACATCTCAAGAAACTCGTTTAGCAAAGTTTGAAGCCGATTTCAAACAAAAGCAAAGGGAGATGACCAATAAGATTGACACGTTGTTGAAAGTTCTCAATGACCAAGAAATGGGAGCACTCCCAAGTAACATGGTCAAGAATCCAAAACTAAATGTTAACGCTATATCATCTGTTTTGTCTCCCACTTCTTGTCCACAATACTATTCGGTCAATGCCGTGAGCACGTGTTTCAAGCAAACCCAAATTTTTCAAAAGAACCAACTGAATGTAACAACCAACATCAATTCGGTTAATAGCATAGTTGAAACACCTCCTACACAAGACCTTGGCAAAGAATTCAAGGAACTTCACCTTGAGCGTCCTGTCATTGATGTCTTAGCCCGTGCTCCCTATTACAATGCCCTTTTAGAAAAATATGAAGAGAAACTTAAGTTGGGTAAGAATGGGACCACCTTTGTTCAAAACAAGTTGCCTAAGAAATTAGATGATCCGGGCATATTCGTTTTACCCTGTAAGATCGGAAATTCTGAGGCTTTTGACACATTAGCCGATCTTGGGTCAAGCCTAAATTTGCTTCCATTATCTCTGTACACCACTCTTAAGCTGGGAAAATTAGATGAAATAGAGGTAATCATAGGGCTTGCGGATGGAAGTTTGGCGTATCCGATTGGGTTAGTGAAGGATGTGTTAGTGCATATAGGAAGGTTGAGAATGTTAGCCGATTTCCACGTCCTTGATATGGTTAATGACACTACATACCCCTTATTGATAGGAAGAGGATTTTTAGCTACCGCAAGTACGATGATTGATTGTAAGGAATCTAGAATAGCGGTAGGAGAAGGAGAAACTTGGTTGGTCTATGATGTTAAGAAATATGCCTATGATACTAATGAGGAACCAACGCCCCATTGGGTAGATGTGAATAGGAGACCATCTAGATACGGACCTTGGGTTAATAGAGACTTCAAAGGACCTTAACGCCCATTTTATTTAGAGGAGGAGTTTATAAACAAAACACATTCGATAGAGCAACTCATAGCTAGGGATGAAGAACTAAAACCCTTTGAGGATCCCTTAGTCTTTAGGAAAATGATTGAATTCCTAGGAGTGATGCCTATCAACTTAGGAATGAACAAGTGGAAAAGGGAAGGTGATAAATGTAAATGTAATTGGGACAAGCCACTTAAGGAAGGTAACAGATCATGGCATATGAAGATGATTCTATATGATCCGGATGGAGAAAAATTTGAGAAGTCATACCGAACTAAGAGAACCGATAGGAAATTGAAACCTAAGTTTGACCCCAAAGATGTCCTCGATGAGGAACTCACTCATATAGGATAGCCCGTGACCTTGAGTCTAGCTACAAGACTCGTAAATAAAGAAAAGCGCTTCTTGGGAGGCAACCCAAGCTTTATTTGTTTGATTGTTTGTTTGTTTGATTTTATTTGTTTTCGTATGCATGCTTTATTTTTATTGGTTGTAGATCATGTTTCAAAATAAATTGTGAAATTCCTTTACCTTGTTGTTTGCCTTAACTTCATAAAAAGGTATTTCGCAAAAGCTAATTGTAAGGGAAATCTAAATTTGTTTTCTAAGAACGAAATTGGACATGAACCACAACAATATTAAATGAACATATATATTACTATTTGTTTGAGTCAAATGCTTGTATTGAGTCATAATGATGTTTTGCAGGAATTCCAGGAATTAAGGCATGAGTTTTTTCAGAAATTTTCCGGAAACTTAACATGAGATTTCTGTCAGAGCACTCTGCGGCGTCAGGATCATAACCTGACGGCGTCAGGTGTAAAATTCTGAAAATTTTTGCGAGTTTTGTTTTTCTAACGGAGTCTTAAAGTTTTTGTTAATTCTTTAGTTTTATAAACTCCAGGAAATCTGCAAACATTCATTCCACAAGCATTATATCCTTATATATATATAGATTGCCGCCGATTTTATGCGAGGTTTACCTTGATTGTTTTCTCAGGTTTAACAGGTTATATTGGACAAGAAGATGATTTATATTTATGGAGGAAAGCTTTCAATGTTCATTTTCTTGGAGGAGGATTTAACCATGTTATCCATTTATCCACACCGAACGAATCAGGGGAGTATTTGTTTCATTCTTTTACCTTCATTACTTTTACATCCTTTTTATTGAATATTGAGGACAATGTTCAGCCTAAGTGTAAGGGGAGGGTAAATGATGATACCTTAGAGAATGCAATTGCACTTGAGTTTGTTTGTTTAATAGTAGGTGTGTAATAAAACTAAGAGAAATACTTGTTAGGGCAATTTTAGCGCCAAATTTAAATTTTTTTACAACATATAGGAGTGAAACTTTAATCCTAATGAGTGTCTCATGGATAGGAGTTGTATGACTAGCACAAAAACCGTACCAATCAAAATTTTCCACCCCAAATATGTGAGGTTTGCCCCTAGATTTGTTAGGAAAAGATGCTTATGAGTGTACCGGTAGTACTTAGATTCTAGAACTTGCGTTAGTGATGCATCCCTAGACCGCTAGTAAGACTACATTTGTGTAGTTAGGATTTCCTATATGATAAGCGGCATTAGGATAACCCTTGTGTTAAACCCGTATCATAATTACTTGACCAATGAAGTCATAATTACTTGACTAGTAAAGTCAATTATTTTTTCCCACACCTTTGCGTTGTACTCATTTTTAGGACACGATACCCCTAGTACACCCCTCTAAGCCTATCTTTTCGTTTCTAACTTTAAGCATTTTACTTAAAGGAAAAATTTGTTTACAATCCACCCAAAAGTACACCCAAATCGCCTTAGCCTTCCGTGTATGCACTCATCTCTAGTGCATTATTGTTACATGTTTAAACCCTTAGTTAATTATCTAATTGATTACATGGTTGCTAAGTCAAGTCATATCTTGTACATAGTGTTTTGGGACGATTGGGACTCATGGGTAAAGTACTAATGTTATGGAGTAATGGGGAACAACATAATATATTACCCCCATATGTGCGTTTATCTTAAAAAGTACTCTAAGTGTTTTAATTATCTTAATTCGAGTCATTAGAATAGTTGATTGTAAAGTATGTAAAAATTCAAGTATAAGGGGAATGCAAGTTTCCTATAACGTATTATTTTGGATGGTAGGGCAAGAGTGTATGAAAAAAAAATCTTAAAATCAAGAAAAAAAAAATAGAAAAAGAAAAAGAGAAAAAACATACAGACTACCATCCCGTTTAATTTTATGTTTATTTTATATTTTGTTAGTTTTTGATTAACTTAAGGCGAGTCGAGTCTTGACTTAGCAACGCCACATTGTGCATGTAATTGACTGATTGAGCCTAAACAATCAGATAATATTGACCAAATGAATTGGTCAACAAAGTCAAACAGTCTAAGGTCAATGCTCCGTGGATAGTATAGAGTTTCCCCGGGTCGTTATGTCCCGACGAGATTGAAATGGTGTTTGAAAACGTTTGTGGGAATGAGTGGCACTGAGGACAGTAACCAATAAAGATTTGGAATTGATTATACTACTGATTACTTGGTATTTGAACAACTGAAACAGTATTAACAATAACAGAAACACAGATATGATTACACGTACACAATTAGAAGAAATGGTGAGTTTTAAACAATTTACAACTACAGGGGGTGCAAATGAAAATTTTATAAACTTAATTATTAAAAGAAAATTAAATTAAAAAGAAAATTATTTTTTTGATTATTTTATTATTTAATATTAATTACTTAAATAAAAACTATTTAATTATTTAATTTAAAACTATTTAACTTAAAAACTTTATAATACAAATTTAAACTTAGAAAATTGCAAAATTAATTTTTAAAATTCTAAAATGACTTAAAATAAATTTAGAAACTAAAAATACCTATTTTTGTCTTTTTTGGATTTTTTATTAGTTAAATACTAATTATATTAATTAAACTATTTAAACTAGTTTAAATGACTAAAAATAGCAAAATGACTTAGAAAATTCTGAGAAAATTTATAAAACTAATTAACCTTCTCAGGAATCCTAAAAAATTATAAAAAGCTTATAAAAATTAAATTTAGACTATTTTACTAATTATTTACTTATTTATTAATTAATATCTAATTTAACTAGATTAATTAAGAAAATTAGAAAATGAACAGCAGTAATTAAGAGTCTATTTTCTAAAAATACTTAAGGATTTATAAAACCTAGGAAAAATATAAAAAGGTACTGTTGTTAATTAAAAATTAATAAAACTATTTAATTACTTATATTACTAATTATTTAATTAAACTAGTATTAATTCTAATAAATACTAAATTAAAAGAGAAAAATCTAGGAAAATTACTGAAAATACTTTAATATAAAAGGAA
>JARVZY010003131.1:0-26015 GCA_030686995.1 Artemisia argyi | reverse complement strand
TTGAGACATGACTCTTCCAACAACCACATGTCTTCGAGATTTCTAGAAAGAACCTCTCATTAAATTTAATGGAGTAATTAAATGTATCTCACTATCAACCTAACGATCGCTAGTTGGTTTAGGTAGCCTTTAAAGAGTTTAGCTATATAATTTTTGATAGACTAGGAGGGGTGAGAGACAAGTTTTAAATTTTGCAATGTATTCTAAACATACATTTGATTTGTAAGTGAGATTGAAATTGGATTTGGATTTGGATATGGTATAAAAAAAAGTGATTAGAGAGAAAATTAATAATTATTTAAATTATGTATTTGTTTATATATAAATGAAATAAAATAAAATAAAAAATAAGGCTAACAATAAACAAATGTGTGCTTGAAAATTTAAAAGAAATAAAATGTAAAATTTTGATTGGATGATATAACGAAAAGACATTAGTGGTGGGAGGAATGAATCTATCATTCAAAGTGGTGAGGCTAAGGAAATAAAATGGTACCAATCAATTGATTTGATTTTTCTTTCAATCCATACCCAGTGATACCCGGATACCAAACGAGCCCTAAGTATTGGTTTGATTAGACATCCATTATATTGGTTTGGTCAAAAGGTGCTATCACTCTCTCATCGCTATCTCACCCCGAACATTATTGATTTACGAGGGCTTTGAGGGAATTTGTCATGCGTCCAGTTGCGACTCTTGATCATATCCTTGCTATCTCATCGCCAACATTATTGATTTACGAGGGCTTTGAGGAAATATGTCATGTGTCCAGTTGCGACTCTTGATCCTTGGTCATTGAAACATGTGCTTAATGATTGGAGGTGGGTCTTTGAGAAAAAGGATCAATCGTCATCTAAAAATGATGCAATAAATCAGAACTTTTTAGTTGATTTCATAGACGGACCCAGGATTTTTCAGAGAGGGTTGCATAAAAAAATTTGACTAACTGAAGTTACACTGTAAGAAACGAAAGTAGCAAAAGAAAGTTGGGGGTTGCACATATCACAAAAACGGCAGTTTTGAAATCTTTTTACACCTCGTGACCTAAAATTAAATGTACCCCGTGCCACACCCGGCATACATATGGTCCGTCCATGATTTAAACCGTTTGAGAAATTAAGTATACTACTAACATGTATTATATCTTTGAAAGAGTCAAAGTACCCAAAAACCATAAACACAAGGTGACTATCCTTAATGGTCACGGCCAATGTCACCTTTGTACCCATATCCAATTATCCATGTGTGTTCACATGGATCGAGTGACGATATACACGAATAGCCACTGGTGTATGTATAGTATACAGTTAGTTACACATGAATTTGTGTTGAACATTGAGTATCAACCTAACTTCGATATATGCTTCTTATCTTGACTGTATATGAATTGTGCAAGGTTGACTAATTGTTAAAATGAGAATTATAATACATGAATGGAAGTACTTGTTTTAATATGTGTTATTTGAATACGTTTCTACTCTATAGCATTTACTAAATGCAATTAGCATCGGAAATTTACCAACTATATCCGTTGCTAAAGTTTATATTTTATCAAAGTCAAGAATATTTTCAGAAACGAATCGATCGATAAAAACATGTCGAAAGTTTGAGATGAACACAATTCATTATGTAATCTTTACTGAAAAGATAGTCATTTGTCGTATCTGACTAGTTTGTTCTTTAGGTTTGTTTATGTTTAAGAAGTTATCGTATTTTACTCGTTTCATCAAAAGATAAAAGGATAGTTGTTTGTGTTTCTTCTGTTGGAATTATTATATCATGACCTTCATATAAATAAACCAAGTACATCAAAGTGAGCATGAGCGGAAGCAATTATAATAGATCGAATAACATGTAATTAATTAATCATTAATTTAAATAGTAAACATACCGTAGTGATTCTAGCCCGAACAAGAATCAATGCAATCTTCCGGAACCAAGAACCCTAATTAGGGTTTATAAGGATTATAAGAATTACCCCTTACCTTTTTGTAATTCAATCCAAGAATCAAACAATAGTGTGTTTGATTCACGTTCTTGTACACACGTACTAATTCAAGAAAAGTATTTGCAAGTAATAAAACAAAAAACCTTTTTGATACAAGAAAATCGAAACCCTTAGGGGTGTTCGTTTGATGAATCGACCAAGAGAGAAAGAAAGAAAACACCAAGATGTGTGTGTACAAGTTATGAGAAAAACCTACATCTTGGGTTTGCTTATATACTACACAAGACTTGGAGCTCAAGGCACAAAGGAGGTGGGTTACCCCCCTTTGCCGATCGGTTTGGATACCCCAAGGGTATTCCGGAACCTTCTCTTGTTTCCATGTTTTGTCTAGTAATTACTTTCCTAATCTTTATTTAATAAATAATTAGTCATTAATCAATAATACTAATTATTATTATTTGTTTTGTGTTTAATAATTAATTATAACATTTTATAAATAATTATTACATTTTCTCTTCATACGTATTGTGTGCAATCCCGTGATCTCAAGTTCGATCCTAGCACACGACTATTATTATTTTGTCTATAAAACCAACAGCTCCCACTTAGACATATCATAATAGTGTGATCACATCGGTTAGCGTCTTGCAACACGCCGATGCCTCTAGTACAACTTGAGTAAGGCTCCTGGAAAACCTTTTAATGATTTCTCATTATTATTATCCCTTTGTTTCTAATACCATGTTAAATAAGGATATGGATCTAGGTCACTCCTTAATTAACAATTATGTTTCTCGTTTTAGAAATTGACAAGATTACCAAATCTTTTGAACCTTTCAAGAAAGACCTTGGGCGTGGCCATGCAAACACCTTGACAACCCTACGATGGGCCCAGCAGTATTAAACTCCAAAAATTAATTTGAAGGAACAAATTCTTTATTGATTACGAGCAAAACACACAAACTTTGTAACACTTCCGAAAACAACCCTTATGACTACCAGTTACGTATAGCGTTAAGTTGTTCCACAAAAATGTACTACATTCATGACCGTTATCTTGTATCTCAAGTTTAAGGATAACTTCTTATGATTTACTTAATGACAAAATCCATAAAGTAACATCATATAGTTGGGATAAGTCCTATACTCAGTATCATCGAATATCGTCTGAAATGACATGTCTACGCATCAATATACTTAAGTATATTATATCAACTTCAGATTTGTCTTAATTTAATAATATTCTCATATTATTAACTGACAACGGACAATTTAGAATAACTCTTATTCATGGATTTAAACATGCAAAAATAGGACAACAATAATTAACAATAGAAATAAACATACCAACATACTTTATTTCATTAAATAATAATTGTTTACAATATCGTTTATCCAAATACTAATCACAGTTATGCATGAAACTACTAGCTAATTTAAGTCCAATTCCATTGGCTAATTCATTAAGCTTCTCTTTCGTCAAAGCCTTAGTGAATGGATCAGCTAAGTTTTCATCTGTGTGAACTTTCATCAGATTTATTTCACCTTCGTCAACCTTTTCACGAACAAAGTGATACTTCCGTAGAAAATGTCTGGTGCCTCTCATGACTCCAGGTTCATTGGCAAATATGATTGCAGCAGAATTGTCACAATACATATTAATAGGTAATTCAATTGAAGGCATAACACCAAGCCCAGAAACGAATTTCCTAATCCAAACAGCCTCCATAGCAGCTTCTGAAGCAGCAATGTATTCAGCTTCTGTTGCAGACATCGCAATTGTACTCTGCTTTTTGCTCCTCCAATCTACAGCTCCTCCATTGATAACAAAGACATAACCCGTCTGAGACTTCGAATCATCTTTATTACTTTGAAAGGATGCATCACAGAAACCTGTAACACAAAGTTCTGCAGATGGATTTCCACCATATACCAAAAACATATCTTTTGTATTCCTTAAATACTTAAGAATATGCTTAACAGCAATCCAATGTTTATCACCTGGATTCTGTTGAAATTGACTGGTAATATTTTGAGCAAACGCCACATCTGGCCTTGTGTACTTAACCGCATACATAATAGATCCTACAGCCGAAGCATAAGGAACTTTACTCATGCGAGCCACCTCAGCAGTTGTTGAAGCACAAAACTCATTACATAAGCCATGTTTTACTTCCATCGGCAAATATCCTTTCTTGGAATTTTGCATATTGAATCTTTTCAATATTTTGTCAATGTAAGCACTTTTACTTAATCCAATTAACCGCCTTGATCTATCTCTATAGATTTTGATTCCCAGAATGTATGCAGCTTCTCCTAAATCTTTCATAGAAAAGCACTTTCCAAGATATGCCTTAACCTTTTGCAAACTCGGAATGTCTTTTCCCATGATCAATATGTCATCAACATAAAGAATTAGGAAAGTTACATTATCACTCCCACTAGCTTTGTGATACACACATGGCTCATCAAGATTTTGATTGAATCCAAACTTTTTAATTTCAGCATCAAACCTCTTGTTCCATTGTCGTGATGCTTGCTTTAATCCATAAATGGATCTTTTAAGCTTGCATACACGATTTGGAAATTCTGGATTTTCAAACCCTTTTGGTTGTGCCATATAGATGTCCTCATCTAGATGACCATTTAAGAAAGCGGTTTTCACATCCATTTGCCAAATCTCATAGTTATAGTACGCTGCTATAGCTATGAGAATTCTTATAGCTCTTATGTCTGCTACAGGAGAAAACGTCTCCTCGTAATCTATTCCAAAAGTTTGAGTAAAACCTTTAGCAACTAGACGAGCCTTATAAATGTGTGCATATCCATCCATGTCAGTCTTAATTTTGTAGAGCCACTTACTCCCAACTACCTTGGCACCAGGAGGTAAGTCAACTTCTTCCCAGACTTCATTATCATGCATGGATTGTATTTCCCCATCCATAGCAGCTTTCCATTTAGCTTTTTGAGGGCTATTAATGGCAGCTCTATAACTAGTAGGTTCATTAAGATCCCCTAGTGTATGCTCATCGACCTCTACATTAAGACATAGACGGTCAGGAGCTTTCACAGATCTTGAAGATCTGCGAATGGGAACTACTTCAACTTCCGGTGGAGGACCCAGACTTTCCGGTTCTATAGGAAGTGTGCTAGTGTTTTCTGAAGGTAATGCATTATTTTGATCATATACTCTCCCACTGATTTCTTGAACCACAAATTCACTTTCAAGAAAATCACCATATCTTGCAACAAACACTTTGTTCACAGGTGGGTAGTAAAAATAGTAACCCATAGTTTCCTTAGGGTATCCTATAAAAATGCATTTGACAGATCTTTGTTGGAGTTTATCTTGTGAGTCACGTTTAACATACGCCTCACAACCCCAGACCTTTAAATAAGACAAGTTTGGAGCTTTTCCAGTCCATATCTCATATGGTGTCTTATCAACCTTCTTGGTGGGAACCATATTCAAAATACGAACAGCTGATTCAAGAGCATAATCCCAAAAAGACAAAGGAAGATTAGTAAGATTATACATTGATCGAACCATGTCCAACAATGTACGATTCCTTTTCTCAGATACACCATTTTGTTGTGGAGTATTTGGAGATGTGAGATTCTGGACAATTCCATTCTCAGTTAAGAAATCTTTAAAATCTTGACTAAGGTATTCACCACCTCGATCAGAACGAAGAGCTTTAATCTTCTTTCCCAATTGCAATTCTACTTCTGCCTTGAAAACTTTAAATGTTTCAAACACCTCATGTTTATGCTTAAGTAAATAAACATAACCATAACGGCTGAAATCATCCGTAAAAGTTAAGAAGTAAACAGCACCTCTCCTTGACACATGTCTAAGTGGTCCACATACATCCGTGTGTATTAAACCAAGTAGATCTGAAGCTCTTTCTATATTATTATGAAAAGGTTTCTTCGTCATCTTCCCAGAAATACAAGATTCGCATTTATCAAATGACTCATCATTGATATTATTCAAAAGCCCTTCACGTTGCAGCTTTTGCATGCGAGTCTTGCCTATATGGGCAAGTCTACAGTGCCAAAGGTAAGACGAATTCAAGTCATACTTCATTCTCTTACTTATGCTGTACATCGAATTATTATTATTGTTGGAAGTCACACAATTATTCATATCAATTTCAAACACACCATTCACAGCAATAGCATTAAAATAAAATACACCATTTAAAGAAACAAAAATTTTATTGCCATCAATAGTATGAGAAAAACCAAGATCCAACAAACATGAAAAGGAAACAACACCTCTAATTATAGAAGGTGCATAATGACAATTGTTTAAACAAAGTACTAAACCCGAAGGTAAAACTAAATCAAACATTCCTATGGCTTCAACTGCTGCTTGTGCTCCATTTCCCACATGCAGAAATTGCTCCCCATAAGCTAGTCTCCTTTCCTCTCTAAACCCCTGTAGTGTATTACAAATATTAATACCACATCCAGTATCATACACCCAGGAATTTAATTTACGAGATAAAGTAAATAATTCAATGACAAATAAGTTACCTGAAGTGCTGGCGCCCATGTGCCCAGTCTTCTTAACCTTATTGTTTCGCAAGTCATCGAGATAAAGAGGACAATTCCTCTTCTAATGGCCCATCACCTTGCAGTAATGGCATCCTTGATCCTTCTTAGGATTATTCTTGATAGGAGGGTTCTTCTTAGGTTGAGGTGGTTGATAAGCCATAACCTGCTTATTCTTATCAGCCTTCTTCTTTCCTTTACCCTTCTTCTTGTTCGCATTTGGCTTGTTAATTCTACCCCCTTGTATTGCTAGTACTTGGGGCGTAGGAGCCTTTGGTGTCAACCCTTTCTCATAATCAATGAGCAGTGCGTGCAACTCACTTACTGTCTTCCCCACGCAATGCATATTGAAGTTCCTCACAAAACCATTAAAATCCTTGTTAAGGGACCTATTGATTAAGTTCACAGCCATATCATTGTCATAGGGTTTCTTAAGTGTTTGTAGTTGATCCATGAAACTTTTCATCTTCAACACATGAGCACTCACAGGTTCACCATCACCCTGCTTACAACCATGTAGAGCCTCCATCAAATCGTAAATCTCTACATTTGATGGTTTCTCATAGAGTTTCTTGAGTTCATCAATCATGTTCATGGGGAAATACTCCTCAAACTGCCTTTGAAAAGGTGTGGACATCGCCCCTAACATCATTGCAGCCACATCAATATGTTCTTTGCAATCAAGATTCCATTAGGCCTTAGCAGCATCAGTAGCTGCATCGCCTTCAGGTTCAGCAGGACAAGGCGTTTTCAAGATTTCAAGTTGACCAGTCACTCGCAGGACAATCCTTAGTGAACGGTACCAATCATTGAAATTTTCCTAGCCAGTCAATTTTTCTCGTTCAAAATAAGTTTTGAACACAGAACGAAAGTTGGTGTTATCAGTTTGAGCCATTTCTACAGATAAAGAAAGTTCAAAACATTAGTATTTTTGATAATACAATTTTTCAAGAAAATTAAAATACCCAAGGAAATAATATCTATAGAATAATCTTGAAAACTAGGATCCTCCATAAACATAGTTTCATCACATCAGTTGATCTGCTAGTAATGAAAGTACAATATGAGGTAACTTGTCGTACAAGTAATTGGCATAACATTTGTCCAATTCCTAGATTTATGGGATTTACAATCACAAAACATTTGTATTGTAAGCATGTTTAGTCCCCATCTTAATGCCTTGAGTCCAAGTCTCACTTCCTACTCAATTTAAGTCGTCTAACTTAAAAACTGCAAACTCACAAATCCATCACATCAGTTGATCTGCTAGTAATGAATTTATGAAATTTACCTCTCCATTGCAATCTCGCCAAGTACTCTCATGACGTAAATTAAAACTTCAAGTGTTCTTAATTAGATGGCATTCGACTTAATTTTATAAGGGTATTACTATTTTGATGTGATCAAAATAATGTATGAAGAAGCATGCATACAACTTCATAACATTGGTTTTACAAAAAAATTTTATTACCAATTAGCTAAGAGTAAAATAACAAAGTTTTGATTGAGGTATCGGGTTCACCAATTAAAGAATAACCATCAATTATCGTCCACTATATCGTACTTTTGCATAAGCCCGAAAGCTTAGTGTTTCGGATAATCATTGTGGAATTGTGGATTATTCACCCTTAAGATGACAATGTACATGTAATGGTTGTTCGGTAAGTCTAATTTACATACAAACGAGCGTTAAGACAGAATGTTGTCTATCTAAGGCCACAATTTAATGTGTTGCCATCCTTATACCCATCTTATAGTGTGTAAACTTCGGTCGAGCCTATTTAACCATTACGTACAAAAACATCAATCAACCAATCCTTTGAGATTTAAACTCTTAAAAACCAAAACAATTTCACCATTATTTAGTCCGTATTATTTTTCTATTCAAAAAATTACCCTTTTCGTTTATATAAACATGTCTAACACAATAAATAAACAAAACAAGTAATATACAATAAAAAATAAAACAACTAAATAAACACATATACATAATCATAACAATTAAATATGTATAAAACATGTAGCCACATGCAAATCTTATTCAAAAGTCCTATTAATAATCAAATCTAGGTGTATTACGTATTAATTCAATTAGGGCTTTCTTTTTCTTGGAAAAAGAGCCACATACATCGATAAATCGATTGCGTAAGCCAAAATTAAATAAATACCACATAGCACATAATTGATTACTTAATATTGGAGTCTTCCCCAATTCGACATCTATTAAAATTTACATGTTTTAATATAACTTAACCATTAATATATATAAACAATTTAAATTATAACACAATAAAAAATCCATGCAAATATGCACCTTTTCATGGATTTAGCTTAACAATTAACATATTGCACCAAGATCGTTTACTAAAACGCATAACAATTACATGACATCTTAGGGTTTCTAATCAAATTAAAAAATTAAAAACCATAAACCCTAAAAACCCTTTAGGTCAAAATCGACCCAAAAAATTAGGGTTAGGGATCTAACACATAAACCCTAAAAACATGTAACTATACGAATCAAGATCCAATTTTTATGCGTTTCGATAATTAATTACACATTATAACGGCTCTAGATGCCACTGTTGGAATTATTATATCATGACCTTCATATAAATAAACCAAGTACATCAAAGTGAGCATGAGCGGAAGCAATTATAATAGATCGAATAACATGTAATTAATTAATCATTAATTTAAATAGTAAACATACCGTAGTGATTCTAGCCCGAACAAGAATAAATGCAATCTTCCGGAACCAAGAACCCTAATTAGGGTTTATAAGGATTATAAAAATTACCCCTTACCTTTTTGTAATTCAATCCAAGAATCAAACAATAGTGTGTTTGATTCACGTTCTTGTACACACGTACTAATTCAAGAAAAGTATATGCAAGTAATAAAACACAAAACCTTTTTGATACAAGAAAATCGAAACCCTTAGGGGTGTTCGTTTGATGAATCGACCAAGAGAGAAAGAAAGAAAACACCAAGATGTGTGTGTACAAGTTATGAGAAAAACCTACATCTTGGGTTTGCTTATATACTACACAAGACTTGGAGCTCAAGGCACAAAGGAGGTGGGTTACCCCCCTTTGCCGATAGGTTTGGATACCCCAAGGGTATTCCGGAACCTTCTCTTGTTTCCATGTTTTGTCTAGTAATTACTTTCCTAATCTTCATTTAATAAATAATTAGTCATTAATCAATAATACTAATTATTATTATTTGTTTTGTGTTTAATAATTAATTATAACATTTTATAAATAATTATTACATTTTCTCTTCATACGTATTGTGTGCAATCCCGTGATCTCAAGTTCGATCCTAACACACGACTATTATTATTTTGTCTATAAAACCAACATCTTCAACAAGGTTACTTTGGTATATCTAGTGAAATGAACTGAAGCCATGTTGGGGTTAGAGCTGGAGCTAAAATTGGGGTTGGAGTAAAATTGTAGCTTATACATTTTTAAAGCTATTTGGGGAATAAGTTGAATCTAAAACTTATTAATGTTTAATCATATAAAAAATACGTCAAATTAAATTTAGATTTTTTTTTTTCAACTTTTGCTTGATAATCAATTATGTTTTAAAAAATATTTGAGTAATTTGACTAACTATAAGCTCTTATAAACTTGTTTTAATCGGCTTGCTATTATTAAGGCTTATGAGTTATAAAAGCTTCCATAATTTTATGCGACAATAGCTTCTTTTCAAACCTCAACCCGTGATAAACGTTGCCCCAAATAGTCTTAAGCCACAAAGACCAGTGTACATGATATAAATCATCCATCATAATATAAACAACATGATTTTACGTATAGATGGTTACATGAAATTAATGCTGAAACATACAAGACCATTAATTGTTGACCTTCCCAACTACATTGAATGATATGGGGCGGTTGTAGTTGCCTCTCCTACCAACTTGTCCAATCTTTTAAATTTATGACTTTTATTGTCCCAACTGTATTATTATTATTATTATTTATTTTTTCTTATTAACATTACTTACTCATCAACTACCCTTTTTCGTGTTTCATGGCTAATTTATACACCTGGCTCCTGCCTTAAATTTTAAATATAATCTGAGGGAATTACGGTTCAACGAACAGTAACCTTTTTTCTTTTTGTGAAAATTAAAAGTTACATAAGTAACTCTCTGGCTCACTTGAAACTGTGAAACAAGTCCTTAAGGACCAACTGTGCAACAAAAAGTTACATAAAATGTGTTGTCGAAACTTTATAACAATGACACACCCATCACAATGAACGAGGTGAGAGAGGAGAGAGAGGGAGGGGGGAGATATTTTTGTTGCGAGACTGAAAGCAAGTCTTGTAACTATACGATTGGTCTCATGACTACACATTGTCACGAGTCTCTTAACCTAAACAAACAACATATTAAACGTACATAACACACTCTAAGAGTCTAAGCTATTACAGTACATAATTGTATACTAATGATTTATAAAGGTCCCTCTAGTTGACTGACCATTGCAAAAGTTGTCCCTATCATGAAGTTACATATATAGTCCCTTGGCTGCAACTTCAATTACAAAAAACATTCATGGGGACCATCTGTGTGACAGAATATTACAAAAAAAAAAAAAAAAAAAAAAAAAAAAAAAAAAAAAAAAAAATCTTGCTACTTACCCAACATTGCAGAATTCTTCCTTAGGTTTTAAATTATGTATTCTAATCCAAGGTTGCAATAAACACTTTTGATTTTCATAAAATGTTTTCCTTTCGTTCTATTTATAAGTCATGTGGTTTTTAACGTGTTTGCCAAAAACAAGAAGGTAATTTTCTTGTGTGTGTTTGTATTAAACCTTAGTAACAACGTTAATTAGTTGAGTGTAAAACCCGCACCCCGCTTACCTCCTTATTCAAATTGTGATGTAATCAATCTATGTTACTTTTATCAATTAAGCGTGAGGTCAAGTTATATGTCCTTGGTACCAAACATGTCATCACATGTTCGAAACACTTGTCAATGTTTACAAACAATAATACCTTTTTGTTTGTATTATCTCTTTTAATAACCAATCTAAAACCTCTATGTCGACATTGTCGTGCCCAGAATTATTGGTCATCAAATGCATTTCATAAGATAAAAGAAGATTTGTGATATAAATTTTTTGAGACCATCATTCTTTTTAATAAATATTGTGATATTAATCAAACCTAATATGATATTAATCTGGAGAGAGTGAGTGCACACATGATAAATTTAGAGAAAAAAGAGAGAGATAATAAGTGAATATCGAAACTTTATAACTGTGACATACACGTCACAATGAACGAAGTGAGAGAGAGAGAGAGAGAGAGAGAGAGAGAGAGAGAGAGAGAGAGAGAGAGAGAGAGGAGGGAGGGTATTTTTGTTACGAGACTAGAAGCAATTGTTACTATACGATTGGTCTCATGACTACACATTGTCACGAGCCTCTTAACCTAAACAAACAACATATTAAACATATTAAACGTATATAACACACTCTAAGCTATTACATAATTGTATGCTAATGATTTATAAAGGTCCCTCTAGTTGACTGACCTTTGCAAAATTTGTCCCTATCATGAAGTTACATATATTGTCCCTTGGCTACACCTTCAATTACAAAAAACATCATGGGACCATCTGTGTGACAAAATATTACCAAAAAAAAAGGGTCTCTTGCTGTACTTACCTAACATTGCAAAATTCTTCCTTAGGTTTTAAGTTATGTATTCTAATCCATGGTTGCAATAAACACTTTTGATTTTTCATAAAATATTTTCTTTTCATTCTATTTATAAGTCATGTGGTTTTTAACGTGTTTGCCAAAAAAAATAAATAAATAAAAAAAATAATAATAATTTTTGTGTGTGTATTAAACCTTAGTAACAACATTAATTAGTTGAGTGTAAAACCCGCACCCCGCTTACCTCCTTATTCAAATTGTGTTGTAATCAATCTATGTTACGTTTATCAATTAAGTGTGAGGTCTAGTTATATGTCCTTAGAACCAAACATGTCATCACATGTTCGAAACACTTGTCAATGTTTACAAACAATAATACCTTTTTGTTTGTATTATCTCTTTTAATAACCAATCTAAAACCTATATGTCGACATTGTCGTGCCCAGAATTATTGGTCATCAAATGCATTTCATAAGATAAAAGAAGATTTGTGATATAAATTTTTTGAGACCATCATTCTTTTTAATAAATATTGTGAAACAAGTTCTTAAGGACCAACCGTGTAACAGAAAGTTACATAAATGGTCCTTATAGTAGGGTTGTAAATGAACCGAACGTCAGCAAATATTTCATGAACGTGTAGTAAAATGTTTATTTACGTGCGTTTATTTATTAAATGAATGAAAATTAATAAGATTTTCTGTTCATTTAGTTAATTGAACGAACATAAACAAAAGTCTCATCCGTTTATTTATGTTTGTTAATGTCCGATTATACATTCATTAATGTTCATTTACTTGCTTACTGTCGTATATTTTATAATTTTATTATATCCTTTAAAAATTGGTATATTCAAACATATGAACATTCATATAACACAATAATTTGTATATTCTTTTATTTGTTTCCATACATTCATTTATATTCTTTTGTTTACATTCGTTTAATCTCTTGATGAACGAACATTAATGATCACGAACAACAACATTTTTTAATGAACGAACATAAACAAATCAATTCTTCCTTTAAGTGTCTGTGTCCGTTTGTTTGTCAGGATAAAACTAAATGAACAAACATGAACAAGGCTCCATTCGTATTCGTCCAGTTCGTTTACAATCCTACCTTGTAATTTACCTACTTTTGAGAAAATCGTCCTTAACAAGCAGTTACATAAATAGTCCTTTGACTTCACCTTCAGTTACATAAAAGTCCCTAAGGACCATCTATGTAACAGAGAGTTACAGAAAAACTCTGCTACTTATCTAACATTGCAAAATCTGTCCTTTGTTTTTAAATTTTCTATTTTAACCCATGGTTGCAATAAAAACTTTTGATTTTCGTAAAATATTTTCTTTTCGTTCTTTTTATAACTCATGTGGTTTTTAACATGTCGAAACACTTGTCAATTTTTATGAACAATAATACCTTTTTGTTTGTATTATGTCTTTTTTATAACCAATTAAAAACCTATATGTCGACAGTAGCTTGCATAAGATTACAGGTTATCAAGTGCATTTCATAAAACAAAGAAGAGTTGTAACACAAATTTTTTGAGAACATGTTCATTTTCAAAATATCAATGTTTCTAACACATATTGCGAAACAAGTCCTCAAGAACGAACCGTGTAGCAAAAAGTTACATAAAAGATCCACTTAGTTTACCAACTCTTGTGAAAACTGTCCCTTACAGGAAGTTACATAAATAGTCCCTTGTCTTCACCTTCACTTACAAAAAACGTCCCTAGGGACTATCTGGGTAACATAGAATTACAAAAAACCCCCTGCTACTTACCTAGCTAGCATTGCAAAATTCGTCCTTAGGTTTTAAATCTTGTATTTTTTTACCCATTGTTGCAACTAAAAGTATTTGATTTTCGGAGAAATATTTTCTAAATATCTTTCTTTTCGTTCTTTTTCATAACTCATGTGGTTTTTAACGTATTTGTCAAAAAAGAGGTTATTAACTTATTACTTTGATTTTTTTTTTTTTTTTTTACTTTTTTTTAATTATTTTGTGTGTGTGTGTGTTATACCTTAGTAATAACGAAAATTAGTTGAGTGTAAAACCCTGCACTCCGCAACAAAACGCTAATGAAAATACCTCCTTATCCACATTGTGTTGTAATCAATCTATGTTACTTTTATCAATTAAACGTGAGGTCACGTTGTATGCCCTTGGCAACAACCACGTCATCACATGTTCGAAAGACTTGTCAATTTTTACGAACAATAATACCTTTTTGTTTGTATTATGTCCTTTTATAACCAATTTAAAACTTATATGTCGATAGTGGCGTCCTCGGGATTAGAGGTCATCAAATGCATTTCATAAAATAAAGAAAGATTTGTAACACAATTTTTTTGAGAACATGTTCATTTTTAAAATATCGTTGTTTTTAATAAATATTGCAAAACAAGTCCTCAAGGACCAACTGTAAAAGTGTAAACCATAAAGTTACATAAAAGGTCCATTTAGTTTACCTATCCTTGCGAAAATTGTCCCTAACAGGATGTTACATAAATAGACCCTTGACGTCACGTTCAATTACAAAAAAACGTCCCTAGGGACCATCTAGGTAACAGAGAATTACAAAAGATCCCATGCTACTTATGTAGCTGGCATTGCAAAATTTGTCCTTAAATATCTTATACTTTTACCCATGGTTGCAATAAAAAACTTTTGATTTTTGTAAAATATTTTCTAAATATTTTTCTTTTCGTTTCTTTTATAAGTCATGTAGCTTTTTTACGTGTTTGCAAAAAAAGAAGTTAATTACTTATCGGTTTGAATATGTTTGTGTGTTAAACCTTAGTAATAACTTAAGTTAGTTAAGTACTTAAGTGTGAAACCCTGCGCCCCTGGTGAAGATTTCCTCTTTAATCGCATTGTTTTGTAATCAATCTATGTTACGTGAGGTCAATTTGTATGTCCCTGGTACCAATCCCGTCATCACATGTTCGAATCACTTGTCAATTTCTAAATAATACCTTTTTGTTTGTATTATCTCTTTTTATAACCAATTTAAAACCTATCTGTCGACAGTGGCGTACCCAGAATTAGAGGTCATCAAATGCATTTCTTAAGATAAAGAAGATTTGTAACACAAACTTTTAAGACTATATATGTTCATTTTCAAAATATCAGTGCTTTTAACAAATATGTACACTACGCGTGATAAATCCATAAGGATTCCGTGACCGTACACCCTCGAGAACCTCCCTCAATTTGCCCTAGAGTTACATGAGCTGTGTTTGTAAATCAATCATGTATAATACATTTATATTCTTTACTACTAGGTGACTTCTATAAAAGACTAGAAATATATTGATAAAGAATAACTGCTCGTTTAAAACAATACCATCATACGGTTCATAGGGTTGGTAAAGCTTCATTAGCATTTTATCTGCCCTTTCATTAGATAAAGGTATGGAATTTATATGGATGTTACTTATAACTTATACCAATCGCATTAAAAAACGATGTCCTATTTGTCTTTAAAAAAATTGCATCATCAAAATTTAGTGCTGATATTGGCGCACTCTGTTCCTAAGTTTTTGCATTGAAAGAAAAGAAGAGAAAAGTTAAAAATAGACAGAAAAGAAGAGAAGATGAATGAAATTTTATTTTTATTATCATGTTCTCAAGTTCGGAGAGAAAAGAAGTGATAACTGATAATTTTACAATTATACCCTTTATTATATATAAAAGTTATGTTTTATATTAGGCCATTTAAGTAATTACATTTATTAAAAACTTCCTAAAATAACTTCTCTTCAAATCATCCCACTTTTGGGAAGAAAGTTTTGGAGTGAAGTTTTGCCAAATTTCCTCTTCTTTTCTTTTCTCTTCTCTTTTGAAAAAAACTTTGGAACACGAATTTATTTTGTTTTCTTTCCACTTCTTTTGTCTTCTTTCAAAAATAAAACTCGGAAACGCAGTGGAAAAAGGAAACGCAGTGGAAAGCGACAATATATATCCAAGTAATTCGGACTCTATTCTTTGTCGAATATCACTATTGAGTAATAAAACTAATTACTAAAATTAGAAATTTGTTTGTTGGAGTACTACAATTCAGAGATAACATAATATACTTAGCTTCCGAATTATATATTTTTATAGCCAAAGATCTTATCTCGTTTATTCTACTTTCTCACCTATGATGTTAGCAAATAATTAAATGAAAAATTAAGTTACTTGGTTTTATATTCTAGATAAATAGTACAACATTTACTCAAACAATTTTCACCCAAATCAAACTTGACATATTCATCAAATGGTGGTTTAGTTCTTTTATTTATGATAAATAATTAAATATAGAAAGTCAATTTTCATCAAACTCTTTAAAGATATAGGTATGTCATACCAACTATAATTTAGAAATGCCCATAACATAAGAACTAAATGGTATTTTAGTAATTACTACAAGAAACTAAGACCTTTTATGTATATGAACAATTATATAAGTAGCAAAACCTTTCCATAATTCATTCATCCCACTCCAAAAGAACAAACCAAGAGTATACACATTTCCAACTTATATCAAACCAAACATGTCTCTTGTTACAGCAGAAATTAGAGCAAGTGCATCCGAAGTTTACCAAGGAGATGCCATATGTCAAGAAAAATCCAAGTTTTTGCTCACAGAAATGGGACTACCAAATGGTCTATTACCATTAGAAGACATTGAAGAATGTGGCTATGTTGAAAAAACTGGCTTTGTGTGGCTTAAACAAAAGAAAGAGAAGAAACACAAGTTCGAAAAGATCGGTAAGCTTGTGTCTTATGGAACCGAAGTAACTGCCTTTGTAGAGAAGTTCAAGATCAAGAAACTAACGGGTGTTAAAACCAAGGAGATGTTAATGTGGATCACACTTAATGAGATCTCAGTTGATAACCCAGACAGCGGAAAGATCACTTTTAAGGCCACTTCTGGCCTTTTCAGGACCTTTCCGGTGTCTGCTTTTCAACTTGAGGATGTTAAGAAAGATGTTACAAGTGTTGATGTGGCTAAGAAGGATGATGTTGCTAAGGATACTCAAGCTAAAGTTGATGTTGCTAAGGATACCCCCCAAGTTAAGGAGGTTTAATTTGAGTAAGTGCATGTTTTATTACTCTATGTATGTTTTATTACTCTATGGGAATGAAGTTTGATCATTTCATATATAGCAATATATGAAGTACAAATCTTCGTTGATGAATTCTACTACTTTCTCTTGTAAGATCTTATCAATGACTAAAAATATAATGTTTTCATGACTTCCATTTGTTGGAATCATGAATTGTTCTTCCTTATACTGAATGTTTTATTATCTTGGCGTTTAAACCTATGAGATGACCTTATCTACTTGAATAGTTATGGGTATACATAGTTATTAAGATGTAAAATAAATTGTTTGCATAAGATTCACCATATATAAAAATCGTCCTTAACAAGAGTTACAAAAACAGTCCCTTGACTTCATCTTTAGTTATAAAAAAGTCCCTGAGGACCATTTGCATAACAAAGAATTACAATTAAAAAAAAAAAAAAAAAAAAAAAAAAAGACTGCTGCATACCTGACATTGCAAAATCAGTCCTTAGGATATAAATTTTGCAGTTTAACCCATGGTTGCAATAGAAAACTTTTGATTTTCGTAAAATATTTTCTTTTGAGGTTATTAGATGAGATCCATACAGATCATCAATTTTCTAAAGAACAAGAGAGTGAATCATTGCCATTCATCTTATTTTTATCCAACGGTAGAGATCAAATAAAATAATAACAAACCAAAGGCAAAATTGTACTTCTAGTTCATTTAGTATAAAAACCAATTTTTTACCTTTTTTTAGAAAACAACATATCTTACAAACGGTAAATCTTCAAACCAAGAAAAATATAATATCGTGACGAGAATTTAATTATTTTTCTATAAATATACAATATTATATACTTTCGACATTTTTTTCAAAATTTCCGTCCAGAAAAATCACAAGTGATTTGTAAAATCACTTGTGATTTGTTATTTTAAAAATCACTTGTGATTTGTTATTTTAAAAATCACAAAATCACATGTGATTTTAGCTGGCTCGCTAGTCGGAAACACAACTTACAAAAAAAATCACGTGATTTCACAATGCGATCTTTAAAGTAATAAATCACATGTGATCTTCAATATCAAATCAACTTATTCCTTCCATTTATAAAACAAATTCGTGAAATCTCGTGATTTTTTTTTAATGAAAAAATTTAAATCGTGTGTGATTTACTCTTTGCTGTTATGAACTGAAACACATGTGATTCTGTTTTAATCTAAAAATGAGTAAATCACACGTGATTCTGTTTTTTGTTGTGATTCTTGTGTAAATCATATGTGATTCGTATGTAAATCACATGTGATTCACTTAAAAATACTAATTTGAGATAAAATCACATGTGATTTACTCTCTGTTTTAAACTATATCTAATTTGAAACAAAATGTAAATCGCGTGTAAACAATAACCAATATTTTGTCGTGTATGTGGATCATTCATGAGAAACAATAACCAATATTTTAGCTTTCCACTAACCACTTAAGTCCAATGTGATTCTTAAATAGAAAAAAGCAAAAATGCAATTTTTTAATATAAATAATCGAGAAATGAAGAACAAGGTAGGTAATGCACAAATCAAGAGCACAAAACTAGAAGAACATCTCATCATAAATTTACATTTTGGTGAACACAATCGGTAAGTAATTTACTTTACCTTCACTTACAGTAGGCCCAAAAATTATGATCTCAATTAGAAAAACAAAGCAAGCAACAAAAAGCGTATGTGAGTTTCAGACATTAATGAATCAAAATAAAGGCTTGAATTGCAAACTTATAACCAAAGTTCAAAATAAACTCAATACTCCATCGAAGCAAGCAACAACGGCGGCGGTTACAAAAACCACCACTGCAATATCAACATCTCCGATGGCCGAAAAAAAAAAGACGATACACGCAACGATTATTTAGATTGTGTTACTTCTTTTAGTAGATCCATTATGTAGAAGATATTTGGTTAATTTTGCATTTTATTTTGATAGAAAGAAGTTAGGGTTTGATTTGTGGGGATGGGGAAAGTGGTTGGTGATAGAGAGAAGTAATGTGATAAATGAAAAAATGTGTGACCCTGACGAGTGTATTACTTTTGAATGTGTAGTTATAAATTTGCCCTTTAATAATTAATAAAATTAAAATAACAATTAATCTTAGCCATTAGATGTTAAAATGATGGATCGTTGAGATGAACCGGTTTGATCTTTAGCAAAAAATGGTTCTGCATTGAACTTTTGTCATTTACTTATTGCTTTGAATTTATTTTTGTGTTATACATTAGTAATACCATAAATTAGTTGAGTGTAAAACCCTGCAACAAAACGCTAGTGAAAATACCTCCGTATTCACATTATGTTGTAATCAATCTATATTACTTTTATCAATTAAACGTGAGGTCAAGTTGTATGCTCTTGGTACCAACCACGTCATCACATGTTCGAAAAACTTGTTAATTTTTACAAACAATAATACCTTTTTGTTTGTATTATTTCTTTTTAAAACCAATTTAAAACTATATGTCGACAGTGGTGTGTCCAGGATTAGAAGTAATTATAGGTGATGTTGAATATATAAACATTAAAGAAACATATAAACGCAGCGGAAAACATCACAAACAAGAATCCATATAACCATACGATCAATCAAATAATAAACAACACATGTTTATACCTTTGTAGCGTGATCAGTTGAATCGAATGGAGACCGTCACCAACGTACACGAATCACCAATGAAACCCAAGTGATCAAAGAAGATCACCTTTATGTGTTTTCCTTACTACACTTCACCGTATACCCCTTGGATGCTAGTCCTTAACCCCGTAACCTTGGAATGGCCTTTGAATAAGCAAGATTCAAAGGAAGAGATCAAGAAAACCTAGATAGGTGTTTTCTTTTTGCCGTATAATAGAGGGATAGAGGGGGGGGGGGGGGGGAGAGAATTTGGTAATTGGTTATGTAATTATCAGTAAATCTCTCCCATATATTTGACCAAAAAATAAACTGAATCCCTCCCTTGAAAACCTCTAAGGCTGGCCATTCTAATGGGCTTCCCATTTATTTTTCAAGTCTAATGAATTAAGTACTTTACTTAGTCATTAGAAGCCCAATAGTGATCCCGAGTAACGTTAGGTTATTTATATATCGTAAATACAATAAACACGACATATAAAGTGGTACCTCAGTGTATATGTGTGTGACCCCATAGGCTCACATATGTCTAGCTATATAATTATTTATTATGACACGAGCATACTCCAATAGCTCCCACTTGCGAAGTCATAATAATCAAGTAATTATACAAGCAGAGGTTAGCATCTAGCAACATCCCAATGCCCTTAGAAATATGTGAGGGTAGTTTCTTAAACTTCTCATTTAAATGGTTTATATATCATCCATCCTTTTGTTACAGATACTATGTTGAACACTAGACATGGATCAAAGTCATTCCATTTGTCAACTATTATATTTCTCGATCTAGATATTGAACAATATTACCAATTGAATTAAGATTCATCTTAATCTCATTTGTGTACTGCCGTACAAACATCCGTTCAATTCATCGAGGGGCCCAATAGTATCTAACTCCATGACATGTTGGAGGAACAAATCCTATTTTGACTGCACGTGTCATTTATGTGTTTCAAATCATTCCTGAAAATGGCTTTTATAACTACCTTATTCAGGACAGTGTTTAACCATATCAAAAAAATGAAATTCCACACATGCAAGACCTACTTGCATCTCAAGTCTAAGGATAAGAGACGTAACCATTTGCGAGATTCACTATTAACGCCGATCCATGCAGTGAATACTCGAAGGTTGGGTCAGTCCAATGTTCATGACAATGAACAACATGTAAGTTTGGCAAATAAATCACCAACACGCTCACATTTGCCTTAATTTGATGATATTCCCGTATCGTCAACTGACAATGGACAATTTAGAACAAATAAATTATTCATGGATTAAACATGTAAATATAGAATACAATTGATATGAATGAAAATGACCATAACCATTACATCAATTCATTAAAGATATAAACTGTTCAACATTCCAATTATTCAAATACTAAAAATAAATTTACATGAGACTATTAGCAGTTCGAAGCCCAATGTTCCTAGCATGCTCCACATGTTTGGTACAAGACATTGGTTTTGTTAAAGGATCGGCTAAGTTGTCATATGTGTGAACTTTGACGAGATGAATATCACCATTTTCGACAACTTCTCGAATATAGTGAACTTTACGACGAAAGTGTTTGGCACCCTTAAGAACACCTGGTTCATTGGCTATGATAATAGCACCGGAATTATCGTAGTACATATCCATAGGTCGTTCATTGCTGGGGACAATGTTACACCCCATGCTTGCTTAGACCAAAAATTTGAAACTTTACGCGAAAATGACTCAACTTTAACAGACACTATTACCATAGGTATTAGTCTAAAATGGACCCTTTCTGGTCTAAGATAGACATATTCATCTGAACTTTAAAATAGACCCTATTACCAAAAGTATTAGCCCAAAATGGATCCTTTTGCAGTCTAAAATAGACCTTTTCCTGCACACTTACATATTTTGACCCATGTACCGGAAAACGACTTATACCACTTCCGTATTACATCAAAACTTCCAGATTTGCTTATTACATTCATAAGCTCATTTTCATACAAAAACATTTACCGTTTGACCCTCGGAATAATTCTTTACAAACAACGGGTTTTGTGCCAAGACCCGTTTTGACCCCTTTCTTGACATAAAACACGTACGACTTCCACAACACCTCAAACTTAACCAAAATCATTAACTTAACATATTAAATCCGTTTCATAATTACTTGATCCGTTAACAACCCAAAATGGGTAATATCATGCTTGTGCCAAACACTCCTTTAACTTGGCTCAATAACTCATAAAACATACTTTGACACATCAATTGACTACCAAATCATTACCACATCTTTGACATACACTTTACAAATCGTAGAAAGACTCTTGGGGGTACAACCTTGACTTGAGCTCGGTATTCTACCTAGCTCTACTATCTTACCCAAGTCCTTCTACATCGCATATCCAACTTAATCCTTGTCCAAGCCATCCATAACAACATGCCAACCTACAAAACGGTTAGACAACTAAACCGTAAGCACAAGGCTTAGTAAGTAAAACGATCATAATACAACATTATAACTCAATCACACATTAAGCATTATAATCTACTCATCCCATCACAATATAAACATAACACATACTTTGGCCACTTCAAGCCTTATCATTACATCTCAACCTTTCCTACACACTTACACTAGTCCAACTAAACTCTTAATCTTCTTTTGCTAGTTATGCCAAACTAGCCTTACCTCTACTTCTTCCTCACATAATCATTCAAACATTATCAATCATCTCATCATAACAATCATATAACACATAATGTAAGAAATCATTATAACATCAAATCATAACCGGTTTACTTACCTTAGTTTCCAAAGCTAAGTTAACAATAATAATACAACCATCATTATCATCATTACTAGTCATCATCATCCTTCATCATTCTCAACAAGACCTAATAACATAAAAATCAATATCATAAACAAGGGTTTATATAACCCATAACAACTTACCCATCATCCTTCTATATCATCGTATGATCATACTTTGATCATATGATGAAAACCCACTTAACATATTAACCTTAACCACTTAATCATGTATGATAGAGCTACTTACTTGTAGTGATCTTTGCTAGGAAGGACCCTTAGCATAATTTCTTCGTCATCTTGTTTCTACCTTTGCAAGCTACTCTTCTCCCTCCCTTTTCTTATCCAGAACCGTACAAACACAAACATACTCCAGGAAGGTGTGGAATATGCTAGAATTATGTGGACGGATGCTTATATACTTGCACAACTTTGACCATTTGGCATAAATGGTCCCTTGAGTCTATCCTTATATTTTGACCACATCTTTTATATAATAAAACAAAACCCCTAGTGGGGACTTTTCCATTTCAAAAAAACTAAACCATTCCTTATTTAGTATTTTTTTTTTTAATTTAGGAAAAAACTTAATAAATAATTAACACTAATTATTTCCTTATTTGTCAAAATAATTAAGAAAAAACGTTTTTGTATTGAATAGGTAAATAAAATCAAAAAAACACATGGGGCTCACTGCTATTTTTTTGAAATAGCAGCCAAAAATGTAAGTTTTGTAAAAAAAACACTCCCTCTTCTCACCACACATTCATTCTTCCCCAATCCCAAATCTTCATACATCCTTCCAGCCTTAAAAAAATAGCATCAGGTTGTTTAGTAGAACCCAGAATATGATTAAATACACGGTTCAAGCCTTCAAGGAGAAACAACCAGCAAAAATCAGGTTCGAATATATTCTTATATTGTTAATTGGTAACTATAACTGATGGTTCACATCTTTTGGTTCGAATATATTCTTATATTGTTAATTGGTAACTGTAACTGATGATTCACATCTTTTGGAATAACATAATATACTTGAAACAAATATTAAAAGATACTTAAAATTGTTAATTGTTCCTTACGATTAATTAGATACTTATATTGTAAAGTATCAGGTTCGAGTATTTGAGGGAGAGAGCTCTATATGGCTATATAATTTGTAAACTGATTATTTATGATTACATAGGAAGTTTTGTCAGTTACTTAGGAAAGAAAGGCTTATTAGATTATAGTTGTATCAAAACACAATATATCATATAATGTTTGGATTAGTTTCTTACTGCAAAAGTGTGATATGTGGAGAAACATATCTGAATAAGCTGCAAGCTTGCTTAAGAAGCCATACCTTAAGAGCTTCACAAAAGTAACTTAGTAAGCTTATAAGCATAAGCCGTTTGGCTACCCGAAAACCCAAATGTGCTTAATAGCTTTAACAAAAGGTGATGCGTGGGAATTGCACCAGGTTTTACCTCTCAAAGGATCTTGAGAAGCTTACAACCCCCACCAGGCAGTGTACCTGATCGATGTAGTATAGTATAATGACAAGTACCGGGGGATTGATCGTTCAGCTAGGAATAGTGTCGCTAGGATTAGAAAACCTAAATACTAGATCTAGAGATGAGGGATGATTCTTTTTGTATTTTTATATTTTTTTAGAAAGCAAGTAAAAATCTCGGGTTTGAAGGATTTGGGCGAAATTAGTTGCTAGTCAACTAACCCAATACTAAAGATGCAATCAAAATAAAATACTAAAAATGAAAATAAACTATATTAAACTAAGGTTGTGAGCAATATGTAGGAAAAATGTGTTTACTTAGATTTCACTACTCCCGAGATATCTTTTACACGTTAATTACTTGTTATAGTTGCGTGGATGACGGATTGTATTCCTTAATACCATTCATGGGTGGCGTACTTACTTCCCCAATCCTATGAGTGCCTACTTCACTCCTATGTCAAGCCTGCAAGAAGCTCCTAACATGGGATCATTAGAATTTACTCATGCATTAAATACAACCAATAAAACCTAGTACACATCGGTTCATGTTTCCTAAGACGTTCAAGCATGTTACCATTTGGAGATCTGCCAGTTTTCTTAAGCCTAACATTGAAATCATTCATCCAATACAACCATAAACAAGTAATCAACACATAATCAACATCTAGGTTTCATTAGATCTAAGCAAACACAAAATAAATCTAGCCTAGCATGTTGAAATCAAGACAAGCACAAGATATAGACAACCAACACATAGACATATTGATTGAATTAAGAGAAGACTTATCTCAATAGCACATGTAAGGTTTCAAGGGTTGAAAACCCTTGAAAAGCTGTAAAATTCGTACAAGGTTCGGCCCTAGGGTTTCTCCACACAAGTTCCTCTTTATGAATGAAAATTAGAAAACTATATATAGATTTTAGAGGCTGACGGCGTCAAGAACAAACTTGTGACGCCGTCATCTCGCCGCCAAAATAATCCTCGGACTGCCTAGATCTACATCTGACGCCGTCATGTAGTCCACTTTTGCTGGCCGTCACGCATTTAACTCTTGACTCTCTACTTGTGACGCCTACATGTTTGTACTGGGTCGTCATGGTATTTACTCTTGACGCCGTCAAATGCTCCCTCTTGACGCCGTCACACACTGTTACCAGCATGGAAAATTAAGTCTTTGGCGTTTTCTTCACTTTTATGCTCCAAAAACGTCCGAATTGCTTCCTTTTCCAGATTTCACTCTCAAAGTACCTAAAATCACAAAAGGAACGATTTAGGGCAATATTTGATCAAATAAATTCAATTCCGGGCTTAAATGACCCCCTAAAAACGGATCATTTTTCGCCTCATCATATACCCTTACACTTGAGATTTGCTTGTCCTCAAGAAAATGCGCTTTTATTTTAATCAAAATACAAGTTAGGGGTCATTTAACACTAATATAAAAGGAATTACAACAAATAATCGTTCCACTAAAGACCAAAGACAAGCACGGTGGTCATACGCTAGCACCTCACAAATAGTGTTTAGATACTCACATCTCTCGGGTGTAATAAAGTATAAATCACAATATGGAAATGGAAGATATCTCTCACTACCTGTCATAGCAAAATAGATTACCATAGGCTTGGGAAAGGATCAAACCTCCACCACATGGCGTAAGCACCTAGGATAAACTATCAAAGAGGTCTTTTAAAGGGTTGTAACGTTAGGTGTAGGGGTATGAAATACACAGTTTTGTTGAATATAGGCAGTCTTTACTGGTGGCGAGCTA